>JAADXY010000814.1:0-13970 GCA_023338065.1 Phytopythium montanum
AGTCGTCGACTCGGTCACGAACACCTTGAGCGTCTGGAGTCCAACAGCAGAGCCTTTACCGACGTAGACCAGGTCTCCGATGGCTACCGCCACCGAGCAGAAGACGTAGGGCACTACCAGCGACTTGAGCGCTCGGAGGAACAGGTCTCCAGGTAGTGAGATCCAGTCTGCGACCAGGTCGGGAGTCTCGACCGCACTGAGAACAATCCCAAGGATGACTCCGATCGCAGCGCCGATGAGGATGTGGACCACGGACACCTTGACGCCGCTGCGACTGCCCTTGAAGGCTTCCGTCGGGTCCTGCGTCTCCCGCTCGTCGATCGTGATGAACGGGTTCGAGTTGCGCAGCATCGAGTACTCGCTCGGCCTCTCGCGCGAGTACCGGTCGTTGCTGGCGCTTGCGGAAGCCGTGGACGCCACGTCCGTCTGGTCCCCACTATGAGCGCCAGAGAAGCCGGTCGTGAAGTTGGTGCGTGGACTGCTGTTGGCCGTCGCGACGCTCTCATTGCGGCGCTTGGACGGCGGGGACGGAGGCTGAGGAGGTGGCGGGCGAGGGAGAGCGCTGTGGAGAGGGATGAAGGAGCCCGCAGGCTGCCGGCTCTGCGTAGTGTTGGCTCGCTCACGGAGCAGCGCGCGCTGCTGCTCGTCGTCCAGCAGAATGAGGCCGGACGAGGTCGGGGGAGACACGAAGTCGTCGTGGCGCCGCATGCCTTACTGGGAGACCGAGCGCTTGAGGACCTTGAGAGGAGGCGAGCGAGTTGGCGAATGCAGTCAGTCAAGCGGCGGTCGGTGGCGCTATGTGAGCTTGAGGAGACCGTGAAGGAGACCATGAAGGAGACCGTGAAGGAGCGAAGGAGGATAAAGGAGCTGCTGCTGGACGAAGGTACGGTCCGGTTCAGGAGAGTTGAGCGTGGGAGGATTGGCGAGACTGCGTTGCGTTAGACGTGTGCCACGCCGCATCACTCTCTGGTTTAGTGACATGATACTTTTGCAATGAACGATTATTATATTGATAATGGCCTTGCTTTTAGATACGAATGTCGGTAAGGAGAGGTTCCGCCGATGAGGAGCTCATGTGATGGACGTCTGATCCATCAAGCAAAGCGACGCATTGCTCGATTGGCGCTTTTCCCGCCACTTCACTGCCCTATGGACGCCTTGAAGCAGTCAAAGACGGCAGAGACTTGGTCGACCTTGCAACGCTAGCGTGCTGATGGTCTTGGAGCTGGTGGCGCTAGCGCTGACCGAGTCGCAGAACTCCAAGCCAAGACAGCTTGTCGAAATGCTTGAGGACTGACCACGGTGGACGGAAGTGAAGGCGCCTCGCAATGACGAGTGCGGTGTCATGGCGGAGCAAAGCGCGGACGCGTCAGGCCATCAACTGTGCCGCATCAACAATCGCAGTGGCTGCAGTCTATTGCACTCTACGTTGTCTGCCAGGCAGGAGCTCTCGTGCTCCCTGTCCGTTCACTTCACTCTTCTATCCTACTGCTCACACCCACTGACAACGCGGTCGACGAGCTGTGCTGTCCGTCCCGCTGTCGCTACCTGGAGATCGCTCGACTTCTCCATTGCCCTCAGTCTCGCTTAGCAAGAAGGCCGACTTGCAGTCGAGCGAGCAGAAGTCCGGGTGCCGGTGCGTGCTCGGCTGGGACTCCAGGAACGCCTGGCCGCACGTCTGACACGCTCGCTCCCCTCCATCGCTAGTCGCTCTCTCATCATGTCGAGGCGCCGCGGGTTCACCCGTTGGCAAGACGTACTGGCCGTCGCGCTCTCCTGGCTCGTCGTCTGGCGCGATTGGTGGCGTCCAGTTGGTCGCGAACGCTCTGTAGACTTGAGACTCGCCCTGGAACTTGTTGCTGGCGCCCGCGAGCGCCACGGGCTGCAGCTGCGCCGCCTCGCTCGCCTTGTTGACGCTCAGGCGCTTCTTGAGCGTGCGCGCGAGCGACTGGGACCGCTCCGAGAGCGCCAGCGGGATCGTCATGGCCGTCGGTCGGCTCGAGAGAGTGGCTGCTTATGACCTGGAGGAAGGCGGAATGGCATCGCCACTGACTTAAAAGCCCAGCGATGGCAGCGGTTCACGTCTCACTGAGGTAACGAGTGCGTGCTGAAGCCGGCTGGTTAGGTAGCCACCATGGCAACTGGCAGATGGAGCAGCCACGGGGCTCAGGTTGCGCTTGAGTTGTGGCTGCCGCGTCGGCGTTGAGCGGACAGAAGCCGTCAAAGACCGAGCAGGGCGGGACAGATTGTGAGGGAACGACTGTTCACGAGAACCCATTGAAGCGGAGCTCGCCAAGAACTCGGTGGCAGAGTGGCGAAAGACTCCATGGAGCCCCTCCATGGACGAGCGACCGCCCACCAGTCCAGTCCGCCTTTGGTCGGGAAGACTTGCCGGTGTCGTGGCCAATGCTGCAGTTCGTGGTGGCTCAGGTCGACGAGTGCCACGTTGTATGGCGGATCGAGTCCATCATGGAGCAGGAAGAGGTGGCGGTTGCACACTGTACGCACACGAGCAGAAGGTCACAGTCGGTCTGCTTCCCACCCACTCATCCACACAAGTGCACGATCGTCAGGCGTTGATCGGTCTCCTCTCCTCTCCTCCTCGTCTACGGGTCTGCTAGGAGGGGCACATGCTGCAATGGACACCTTGTCTGGCGGTATCTTCATGCCTGTGCCGACCATGAAGACGGAGAGAGAGATTATCGGATAGAAGAGAGCCAAGCGAGAGCATTGGGGAGTCGGAGTCAGAGTCGGCGGTGGTGGTGGTGAGCTATTGAGCAGCAGCCAGTTCGCGACGCGGCCATGTCCGCTGCGCTTGTCAAGGGGTTCAGGGCGACGCGGCGGCTCTATTTCGACCTGTAAAAGTTGCCATTTGATACATTTACCAAGTGGTAACGAGTGAAAGCGGGTCTTGATTAGGTATCCGGACGCCTTGCCAGTCGCCAACAAAAAAGCGATGACACAGCGCCGGCACGCTCGCTTCACAAACCTGATTTTAGTGACATACCGGCATTAACCAAATCGTCTATAAGAGCGACTATACAGCTTTCAACTCCTCCAGATTCCATAGTGGTCACTAAACCCAAGTCGGATTTGCTGCCATCCGCCCCATCTGTGCATGCGACGAGCTCACCTTGACGGCGCTCTCTGATGCTCTTGACGCTCTTGACTCGCCCTGATGCCCTCGAGTCGAGGCTCCAAGCTCCAGCATCAAGCACTGCATTCCCTCTTCCTCCACCCCGCGGCTGGGTCTCCATCAGCATCCGCTACCACCGGCCGGCACGGCCCAACAGACTGCCCAGACCATGCGGCGCTTCGACGACATCGTATCCCGTTCCGCCAACTCGCGCAATGGCGCGGCGGCAGCTCCCATTGTCCTGCTAGACGACGAGCAGCAGCGTGAGCTCCAGCACTCGCGGTTGGCTCCAACACTCCCCGTCTCGGGCTCAGCGCAAGCTCGTCCGTCGTCCTCTCGACTCGGCTCCTTGTCCTCTCGCTCGTCCTCCTTCCCTCCAACACCGACGTCCGACCACTCGTTCCGCCGACCGGAGCCACGAGCCGACTTCACCACCGGCGGAGGAGGCTACCAGTACGGCGGCGGCAATGGAGGAGGAGGAGGAGGAGGCTACGCGTACGGCCAAGGCCGAGCCGCGTCTCCACGCACCAACTTCACGTCCGCAGCCAATCGGCGAGCGCCAGACAGCAGTGAGGCCGCGGGATACAAGAGCAGCGGCGACTCTGGCGCTCGCATGACAGTCAACAGCAGTCCGCGGACCAACTTCACGACTCGCGGCCACAACGAGCGGACGTTCAGCGATGAAATCGGAGGCAACGGGTCGTCTCCCGCCATCATGGACAGCACCGAGTACCCGGCCGAGTACGCTCCGCTGCGGCGCTCCAACCCGTTCGTGACGATCGACGAGCGAGAGAGCACGGACGCCGTTGAGGCCTTCAAGGGCACGCGGTCGTCGCTCAAGCTGTCGGTGACGTACATCCTCATCGGCGCCATCCTCGGCTTCGGACTCGGCATCATGGTCGCCACGCTCAAGGTCTCAGACCTCGCGGCCGAGTGGATCGCGCTGCCCGGAGACCTCTTCCTGCGCGCCGTCAAGTCGTTGGTGGTGCCCTACGTCTTCTGCTCGGTGGCTGTCGCCATCGGAGACCTCGTCTTCGTCGGTAAAGTGTCGGCCATCGGTCTCCAGACGCTCAAGATCTTCCTCACCGAGTCGGTCACTGGCTCAGCCGTGGGTCTGGCCATCGCGCTCGCCTTCCGTCCGCTCTTCCGCCAAGATGGAGACGCCAACTACGTCCCAACGGCAGCGAACGCTGTGGTGTTTGAGTGCGGCAATGGCAACCCGCTGCACGTGTACACGAACGGATCGCTGTCCTGCGTCGCCGACATCACCCAGAGCGCCAGCCAAGACAACAGCACGGCGTTCGTGATCGACGACGTGTTCGACACGTTCACCAAGAGCACGGACTCTTCGCTGACGCAGTACACGATCACGGACCAGTTCATGACGGTCTTCGACTCGATCGTGCCGAGCAACGTCTTCTCGTCCATGTCGGGCACGTCCGAGCTGCTGTCCGTCATCACATTCGCCATGGTCATGGGCGCCATCGCCGGCCGCAACTACTTTACGCGCACCCGGCACGTCAACTACCTCTACATGGTGCTGCTGCAGCTGCGCAACACCTTCTTCCTGGCGCTCGAGTGGGTCATCTGGCTCACGCCGCTCGCCGTCGTGTCCATCGTCGCCGGCTCGTTTGCGGCCAACCAGGACGCCGTGAGCCAGCTCGGAGACGTCTACATGTTCCTCGTGGCCAACGTCTGCGGCATGCTCGTGCAGATGTTCCTCGTCTTCCCGGCTGTCATGTTCTTCTTCACGAGGTGCAACCCGTACAGCCACATGAAGCTCATGGCGCGGTCCTACATCTTCGCCTTTGGCTCGGCTTCTTCACTCGCCACAGCGCCAGTCACGCTCGGGTGCATCCAGAAGGCGCGCGTGTGCTCGCAGTCGCTGGCCAACTTCGTCGTGTCCATCGGCGTCGTCACCAACTTCTCGGGCGCCGGCTTCTACTACCCGATCGGCATCGTTTTCCTCGCGGAATCCTCTGGAGCAGGCGACGAGCTCACGCCGTTGCGTATACTGGCCGTATACTGCCTCACAGTCATCGCGTGCTCGGCTACACCGCCAGTGCCGAGCTCTGGCGTCGTGGTCATGGCTACCATGTACAAAACGGTCTTCGCCACGAGCGACCTGCCGTCCACTTGGGCGTTGTATGTGGCCATGGACTTCTTCGCCGACCGCCTCTCGACCGTCTGCAACGTCAACGACGACATCATGGCGCTCAAGGTCATCGCAGAGAACACGGACGAGACCGTCGCCGGCGACCACCTCGGCCGCCGCGAGTAGGACGAGCACCATAGAGAGACATGGTCATTGATGGCGACTTGGTGATGTCAATAGCATCTATTTTACGGACATCTCTAATTTTGAACGTATATAATTGGTTGCATGTTAAAGAAGTGCTTAGATAACGAGGCGCGATTGGCTAGAAGCTGTGTAGCTGCTCGCTGTGGCATTTTGGGAGAAAAAAAGTGGACGGAGAAGAAGGACGAGCGGACTGGTGGCGGACGTCATGGTGGCCAAGGCGCTGAACCCGATGGACGCGTTCCGGCGCGAGCAGAAGAAGAAGGCGCGCCACTACACACGCCACTACAGCTGTCGATACTCAGTTCAACTGCTGACGCTTTGTGGTCTTTGCAGGAGCTCAAGAAGAACCGGACGGAGCGGCAGAAGACCAAGCAGGCCAAGCTGTCGACCTTGGACCCCGAGGAGATCCAGGAACAGGTGCGAATGGAGTCTCTCAAGGTGCCTGAGCGGCTCTATCGCGGAGTGTATGGCGCTGAGTATGGTGTTGGACGTGCTTGTGCAGATCAAGAAGCTGGAGCGGCAGGTGCAGACCAACCCAACGGACGGACCGACGCGCAAGCGCAAGCAGGAGGTGAGCTGCTTCTCGGGGGATCTGATTCCTTCTCTCGACCTCGAGGTTAACGCTATTCGACGTCACTTACAGCTCGAGGATACGCTCAAGTCGGTGGTCAAGAAGCGCAAGGAGGTGCGGCAGCCTGAAGGCTCTCGTTGGCTGCGTCTTGTGTCTAGTAGTGACCTTGGAGCTGCTGTTTGACTTGGTGTAGATGGAGGAGGAGGAGCGGAAGCAAGCGAGCGTGGCTGCCAGCGCGCCCAAGGTGCGTAAAACCCCACAACCATCGATATCAGATCGACTATAACGACGAATGATGCGGCGGACAGACGCTCAAGGACATTGAAGCAGCCAACCGCGAGCGTTTCCAGAGCCCAGAGGTGCGGACACGGCGTCAGCTTCGCCTTGTTTGCTTGACTTATGTGTTGGATGCGGTGTGTGCTCGGCAGAACTCGGTCTACTACCACCCGACGCTCAACCCGTTCGGCGCGCCGCCGCCTGGACAGCCGCAAAGGTACCGCGTCCCGCCTCCAATGCCAGCCACAAGGTCGTCAGCACCGCCTCCCCGTCAACACAACCGCCAGCATCAACAACAGCGTGGAGCTCCGCAGTTTCCTCCTCAAGGACCTCGACCGCCTCCAGTGTACGACGGCCGCAATGGCATTCCTCCGCCTCCGCCTCCTCGCCCTGCTGCATCCGGTACGTCCTCCCTTGTGGCTTGTTTAGAGATGCAAGGTACTCATTGCTGGGTGTATAACACAGCACCCAAGCGACCGGGAAAGCGACCGCCGCTTCCTCCTGGCCCGATCCCGTCCGGTATCATCCAAGTGCCTCCACGTCCGCCGCTACCTCCGGGTCCGTCCCCGTTCCAGCCACCACCTGGAGGAATCAGATACGCGCCACCGCCTGATTCTCAGCTCGAATCCAGTCCGCCAGCATTTTCCGTGGTCGAATCGGAGCTGTCGGACGCGTACAACATCGAGGAAGACACTGGTGAGGTGATTGAGACCGAGGAGAGCGACGTGGTGGCGCCGTACCCGCCTCCAGACGACTCGATGGCGTCCCCAGAGCCCGACGAGACGCTCGACGATGAGGAGAAGGAGGAGCAGCGAGCTCAGCTGCGGTCGCTGGTGCCTGTAGCGCTCCGAGTCCAGCGCAAGCCGACCGCTCGGCCTGCTCCGACCGCCTTGAGACCGGTTGCTCCAGCTCCAGGCCCGCGTCCGCCTCCTCCTCCACCTCGTCCGACCGCTCCTGGCCCTCCTCTCGCCCCACCAATCAGTGCCAAGCCCAGCAGCAGTCAGAGATCAGTGTCTAAGGAGTTCGACGCCTTCATGGACGAGATGAAGGACATGCTGTGAGCTTCACGCGATGGTCAAAGGTGCAACGCGGTCAAGTAAACCCATCGAACCGAATGAACCTCACTTCTTTCACATCTGATACAGTAATCTGAGTCTGATACCTTCCAGCAGCTCCATTGCATTCATCAAGTATCGAGTCGACGACACCTGGAGGTCGAAGCGCTTCCCTTGTGACTCTCCCTCGCTGCTAGTGACGCCCCCAGGCTCTCTGTAGGCACCAGGATACGCCATGAGTGACGAGACATACTCTCCAGCCAAGGTCAAGCCGCCAGCTTCTCTTCTAGACTTCATCGAGTACCTGGCGCCGGTGGCAAAGTACTACCTGCTGCTGCTCGTCGTGTACTTCGTGGCCAAACGCATCAACCGCGCGCTGGACGACGAGTCGCAGCTGCAGGAGAAGGAGTACCTCCGCGTGAGTATACTCGATCGCTAGTGCGGTATCTATGACTGGTTTCGAGGGTCTAACGGGTCGGATATGTGCGAATAGCAACGACCGAACTTGTCGACGGAGCTCATGCGGGAGAGCAGCAGCGAGGAAGAAGAAGAGAGCGAGGAAGAGAGCGAGGAAGAGAGCGAGGAAGAGGACAAGGTGGACGAGGAGCTGGTGACGGATGGCTCGCGGCTGGTCAAGGCGCCTGGCGCGGTGGAGGTTGAGGCGCGGAAGGGGAAGAAGAAGAAGGACGGCGCGGCCAAGGAGCTGTTCGAGGGGCTGCAGAAGATCGAGAAGGAGCTGCGCGAGAGCGCCAAGGAGGGCAAGGAGTCGAACGTGAGCTGGAACGAGCTGCACGCGGGCATGCTGCACCGCTACAAGGACAAGTACCCGGACAAGGGACTGCGGGTGGCCGGGGATGACGACGACTACGACGACGAGTTCAAGGAGCTGCTGCAGAAGCACAACATCAAGCCTGAGGACTTCAAGATGAACGGGATGGGGACTGATGCCGTGGACGGCAGCGGCAAGAGCAAGACCGAGTAGACATGGAGACTTCGGTGAAGTGGACATGCATGTTGATTGCTCTAGGAACGACGTGGAGAATCAGATCAAATGGCTCAGTACTTGACGCGCTTGCTGCTCGAGCGCTTGCCGAACAGGTGCTTGCCCGCTTTCTTGGCCTTCTTGGCCTTCTTCTCGTCTTGGTCATCGTCGCCGCCGTCCATCTTGACGTCCAGATCATCCAGAGCGTCGCCCGTGTCGTCATAAGCCGCGGCGGAAGTGCTCTGGACATTGGCAACCTCCACCTCGTCATCGTCACTGAACGTCTTCTTGGTGTTCTTCTTGAGCCCGCTGCTGCCGTCCACCGAGATGTTGCCGACCGGACAGTCGCGCGCCAGGTGCTCCACGCTCTTGCACACCTTACAGCACCCGCCGCGAGGGTACACGCCCGTAGTAGACTGCGGACAGCGAGAGCTCAAGTGTCCGGTCTGGTTGCACACGAAGCAGGTCGCGTACGTGGCTCCATCGGCCACGCGCGGCTCTCGGCAGTCGCGCAGTCGGTGCGAGGACGACCCGCAGTTGAAACAGATGCCGCTGTTCCCACCGCTAGTGTTGCTCAAGCCGCCGCTCGATGACTGAGGACAGTTGGCAGACGTGTGGCCGCGTCGACGGCACTGGAAGCATGTCTTGTCCAGGTCGGCGGCCCCGCGGTTGGGGCAGTCCTGCTTCTGGTGACCGGACTCTCCACACACCCAGCAGCTGGACGCCTCCGTATTGCCTTGGCCGGTGCTGTAGCCACCGCCACCGCCACCGCCATAGCCTCCACCGCCACCGTTGTATCCTTGGCCGCGCTTGGCCGCCATTGCTTCATCGCGCTTGGCGCGGATCTTGGCCACGATCTCGAGCTTCTTGTCGGCGCGCGCGCGCTGCTTCTCCTGCTTGAACGCCTTACCCTTGGCCTTCTTGGCCTTGCGCAGCGCGCGCCGCCGCTCCAGCACCGCCTGCCGGTCCTCCGCCTCCGCCATGACAATGACGCTCGGGAAGAAGTATCGGGTCAAGAAATGACTGGCTGTTTGTATGTCCGCTTGGACGCCACCAACCATCCGCGGGCAGCTGCAAATGTTACTCAAAGGTGCACCCAACACGTCGCAGATCACTAGTACAGTATTTGCGGTACGTCATACCACTATATCAGTACGATATACCAAATTAACGGCACGACTCATGCACCGGAATCGCTTGCGACCAAGAAACGCAGCCATCAGTTCCTGATCAGGTTCCGGACGCCAAGCACCGCCATCCCTGCTCTCCCCGGGCTCCTTGCGCGGCTTCTAGCGCCTCCTAGACGCCCGCAGCGCCGCCATGCGCGTGGTGGTCGTGTCGGACACGCATGGGCTGCACGCTGAGGCGCTGGCGGTCCCTCCAGGCGACGTATTCGTGCACGCGGGCGACTTCACGGACACTGGCGAGCGCGACGAGGTGCTGGCCTTCAACGCCTTCCTGGGCCGTCTGCCGCACGCCTATAAGCTCGTAGTGGCCGGCAACCACGAGGCAACCTTCGACCGCGACTTCTACCCGCGCAACTGGCACCACTACGGCCACCGACAGCAGTATGGTGCGTCTCCCGTCCGTTCTTGACTTCACTCCAGTATAGGAATGGACGGGTATGGCCTTATAGCAACTAACGTGGTGGCTATGACCGGCCTGCAGACCCGGACGAGGTGCGCGCGCTGCTCACTAATGCGCTGTACCTGGAGGACCAGGCGGTGCTCATCGACGGCTTCAAGTTCTACGGGTGAGTCCCCTGTGCATCCTCTTCGACCTCCCATACTTACGCGTTGTCTTGCCTTAGCACTCCGTGGCAGCCCGAGTTCTGCAACTGGGCGTTTAATCTGCCGCGTGGACAGCAACTACTGGACAAGTGGCGCCGCATCCCGAGCGATACGGACGTGCTCGTGTCGCACACGCCGCCGTTCGGCTTTGGCGACTCGGTCGGACACATGCACGTGGGCTGTGAAGACTTGTTGAGAGAGATACAAGAACGCGTCAAGCCCACGCTGCACGTCTTCGGCCACGTGCATGAAGGCTACGGGCGCTCGAGCGACGGGACGACTACGTTCGTCAACGCCTCGGCCTGCACGCATGACTACTCGCCGATCAACCCGGCGTTCGTCTTCGATCTGGACGTCCCGCGGAGCAAGAAGGGAACTGTTTCAACTATCAGCACTCCAGTATGCACTGACTGCGACCGAGATGACGACTGCGGCGACTGTGACAAGGCGATCGAGTACTCGCGGCTATTGCATGAGCAACTACGAGTGTGCTCGCAGAAGCCGCCGTTCGTGGAGCAGCCGGCGCCTCTCAACGGCTTCATCCGGGTCGGTAACGGCAGCTCCTCGAGCTCGACAGACTCCAGTACTGACGGCAAGAGCTCGCTGAGCGAGTTCCGGGTCGAGGGGACGGCGGCCGACTTGCTGTTCGAGAGTACGCTCAAGGTGCGGCCGGTGCAGCACTCGCAGGTGCGCGCGCTGCGGTATCTCTTCTCGCAGGGCTTCCGGACCAACTCGAGCAACTACAACGGCGATCTAGAGGCGGATACGACCACGGAGGACAAGGCACAAGCTGTTGGTGCATCAGCAACAGGCGACAAGACGGACGCGGGTGGCCACGAGAGTAGCGGAGCAGAGGAAGGTGAGAACGCAGGCGACCGACGCCGGCAACGCCGTCGACAGCTCGCCGTCTCTCGCCGCGTGACTGTTGCGGTGCTGAACGACCTGAGCGAGAGCAAGGAGATGACGGGTCCGGACCGCGAGCACCTAGAACAAGCCAGCATCGCGTCCGAGTCGCTCATTGAGGAAGCCGCGAGCCACAACGGGACGGTCGAGGCGGTGGCGCCGGCGTCGACGGTGCGCAGGCGGCGGGACAAGACGCTCCGCAAGCGCGACGGCTTCGTCAAGCTGTCCACGTTGGTGGAGGAGACGGACGCGACCCTGAGCGTGACGACGACTACCTCGACAGCGGTGGTTGAAGCCGTGGCAGTCGTCGAAGCTCCATCCCCTCCTCCAGCACCGACGCCAGCGCCAGTAGTCGATGAAGACTGTGTGCTGTGCAAGTACAATGTGCCTGGACACGTCCACCCTGGCCGCGAGGCGCCTCCACCGCCGGTAGAAGTCGTCGTGGAAACTACAGCGTCGTCGGTCGTGGAGACAGTTGCAGTGCAGAAGGGCAAGACCAGCGACGGAGAAGCGGAGAGTACGACCGAGTCACGCAGCGTCACGGCCAACAAGCGGCTGTCGTCGTGGTTTTGAGGCGAGTTCCCGAGCTGAGCGCGATCGAAACAGAGCGTGCTGATCATGCAAAGCGACTGCTTTCTCCGTCCTGACTGGCTCCGTCTGTCGGTGTTGCTGCAGACTTCTAGAGCTGCTAGCGCGGCCTCACGTGCCTGCTGCTCTACTTTTTCCGCGACTGGAACTTGAGGATGGCGTCCATGCACTCGGGCCCGATCCAGAGCTGCTTGAGCGTCTCGCACTCGGCGCGGTTGATCTCCTTGAGCTCCGCGATGTACGCCGGCGACCGGATCAGCGCCTTGGACCGCTGCATCGACCCCGGGTACCTCGTCAGCAGCAGACTGTCATCCAGCTCCAGTCAGTCTTCTCCTCACTATACCAGGCAAGTCACTCCACCAGTCAGACCAACGTACTCGACTTTGTTCTTGACCTGCTTGTCAAAGTCTCCGACGCTGAAGCAATTGGTCGCCAATCCCGAAGACACTGCCTCCTGCGCGCCAATCTTCTCGCCAAGCAGCAGCAAGGCGTTGGCCCTCGCCGGTCCCATGATCCGCGGGAAGAGTGCGGACGAGCAGGCCTCAGGCGACTGGCCCAGCGCCGTGAAGGGCGTGTGCAGCGTCGTCGTCTCGGAAACGTACACAAGGTCACAAAGCCCTAGAATAGTGACGGCAATGCCCACCGCTGGACCCTGCACCGCCGCTACTACCGGCTTGGGGTATGTCAGGAAGGCGTTGACAAAGTCCTCGAGGATGACGGCGCCCGCGTCCGCGAGCTGCTCGAGCGTCAAGCCCTGCGGGTTGGACGTGAACATGGTCAGGTCGTTGCCGCTCGAGAACATGGCGCCCGACGCCTTGAGCAGCACGGCCTTGACGCGCTCCTGACTCGCCGACGTCTGCAGCGCCTTGATGATGCCCTCGTACATGCCGTGGTTCAGCGCATTGTACTTCTTCGGGCGGTTCAACTGGATCGTCAGCAGCCCGCTCTCCCTGCAGACGTCGTCGTCAGTTTGACAGCGTTTCACTATAGGAGACCAAGGACCGACGTACGAAATGTCCACAAGCAGGTCTTCCGTGTCCGACTCGACGGCCGCGTCGCTCCCAGCGCCAGGTGCGCCATGCTTGGCCGCCAGCTCGTCAATGATGGCGATGTACCTGGCCCAACAACAGTGTTAGTGTCGACTTTAACCCGATAAACGTACAGATGTTGGCCCGCACTTGGTCATGGCTTCGTCCTGGTTCATGTCGCCGAGCTTGTTCCATGCGTCCCACATGGCGCGGCCCACAAAGTCGAGCATGCCCGGCCGCGGCTTGTTGACCTTACCCACGTTGGCCTGTTTGTACAGCGCGTACATCTCGAGCTTGACCGCGTTATCCGCCAACGGAGGCAGCGTCTTGCCCAGCGCCACCTTGGCCGCGAACTTGTCCGAGAGCGACGACATGGACGCGGATCGCTGGCCATGAAGCAGGAGCGGGAGGCGGCGGAAGGAGGCGGCAGGGGAGCGGCGGAAGGCCGGACGAGCGAGCGAGAGCAGCATGGCGGGCGACGTGAGGCTGGAGAATGGAGGGAGTCCACACTGAGAGAGAGAGAGAGAGAGACGTACCTGTAGCGGACGTCAAGGCTTTTGAGCTTGTGATGATCATTTTCTCGTCGGACGTGGCGAGGAGCTCCGACGTGGGCGTTTTACATTTGTTTTAGAGTTTTGGAGTGTCGAATTCATGTGGGTCGTTTTTTTCGTCGAAATTCCGGAGAATTTTTAGAATCTATATGGAAGCCATTCGAGGAGGATTTCGAGCGTTGGTGCACTTGTTCCGACGTTGGGAAGGCTCGTGAGTCTCCAAAGCGATCGGCAACGTACCGTTCGACACCGAGTAGCAGGTTGCTCGCTCTCCGGATGGCAGCAGCAACGCAGTTCCAGCAAGTAGAGCGTGTTCCATGTCTGACAAGTGACGTTGGTCCATTCATTCAGCAGACACTTCAATGCCCAGGGGCGGTCGAAGCGGTCGAACGAGAGAGAGCCAATTGAGCCCTTGTCGGACCCTTGCCGGTGTCCTCGTCAGAGTCCCTGTCGGTGTCGCCAGCCACTATATGCTGCTCGAGTGCGGCTTGAACGTCGCTGCTGTAGTGCTCACGCTTTGCCGACTCATGAAGGTGGTGCTTCGCTTCAACATGGCCGCCTCACAATGAGGCTACCACATGCATAAGAGTGATCCCGCCGGTAATTGACCTGATCGAGGCGCATCCGAGCAGCCAGCAGACCGTGGGCGAGTACGTCTTTCTCATGGACGCGATTGCCGACCACCCGCTGTTCTCGGAGCTCGACGAGCGCGCCAAGGCCGTCGCTGTCCGCAAGTGCTTCCCGCTGCGCGTACGCGCGGGCACGACCATCTTGCGGCAGGGCGATTC
>JAADXY010000815.1:0-13970 GCA_023338065.1 Phytopythium montanum
AAATTGGGGTACGTTGACAGGTTACGCTATCACTTTGGACTCTCCATCATCATGGACGCCGCCATCCAGGAGGTCGGTCGCGCGTCCACCTTGGCGTTCGATGGAGCGGCGCTCTGGAGCGCTCGCTTTCTTTGTGACATGGTGTGGTAGTGACCGCGTCGCGGTGTGTGTGTGTGTGGTGCAGACGTTGCCGGAGACGGTGCCGCCGACGGTGCCGCTGGACAAGGACCTGGAGGCGCTGCACGAGTTCCTGACGCACCAGCGCGTCCCCCGCGGCACCCGCCACCGCGAGCTGATCGGTGCGTGCGTTGTGCTTGTGTCGCCGTCTCTGTGCCACCTTCTCACTGCTCTACGGTGGCCCCTGACAGAGCTGGCGTCGCTGAGCGAGAAGGAGCTGGAGGCCAAGGTGCGCGAGCTCGAGAACTGGAACTTCCGGCTCAACCTGGACGAAGGTGCGTGTGTATACCGTCCAGCTTGCGTGCCGAACTTTCAGTGCGCTGACAGGTCGTGCGATGGGTGTGCCCTCTTGAAGCGCGCGAGCTCCAGCAGAGCCACGCGCTCGGATTGTCAGCCGAGGACTCGACGCGGCAGCGGTAGCGAGCGGTCTGTCGGCCAAGAGGCCTTGGACACGGCGCAGAGATTCTCGCAGCCTTCCAGCAGCGTTGGGTCCGCCCAGGTGACGAGGTAGCGCCTTGTGGTCACCGCAATTGTTGATGTGGAAACGCGTCTGAAACGTCACGCGTCACAAGTTTGTAGCCAGCGTATCCATCCATCTCGTCATCTTCAGACGATGGCCATGCTGATCATCTCTGCGAGCAAACAGGCTTGTAGTCAAGTCAGAGAGAGAGAGAGAGAGAGCAATGAGTGCAGTGCATGTGGTTCCACCATGGATGGCAACGGCGCGGAGAGGTTATGGGCTAGCTGCACCTACCGCGCTGTTTGCCGCTCGCTTCTAGAGGCCACGTTCGGCGTCTACATCGTGGCCAAGAAGTAGTAGCACAAGAACGCGGGAGCGTTGACGGTGAGCTCTGCCATCGGCGGCAGCGAGCGACGGCGAGTGCCGGAGCAGCCAGCCAGTTCGATTCAGGTGACGCACAGTCAAAGGCGGAGCCGCACAAGCGCGACCAACCGAGCAGGCAGATCCTCGAGTTGATCGAGCAACTGAACCACCTCGTAGTTGAGTGCATGGGATGGTCCCGGATTGGACGTGGTCGGGCTGCGACGCTTGAAGGCAACTGCAATTGCGTGTCAGCAGCCGCTTATCAAGAAGAGGTAATCGGGTTACACGGGGTAACCCCTTAGCGAGGACGACCCCCTTTTCCACCAATCACACGGAGTTGTCAATCTGGCGGTGCAAATCGTCATGAAGAGCGTGTGAACTGACTGTGGCCGCACAATTCGCTCCGACGGCACCGCGAGCTTCTCAAGCATCATGGCGTCGCCTACTGCGTCGGTCCGCTCGACAGCGAGCACGCCCTCGACCCGACGCGCGCGCAAGCAGTGCTCGTCGGCCGGCTGCGGCAAAGTGGACGCTGGCGGCGGCTTCTGCGTGGCGCACGGCGGCGGCAAGAAGTGCTCCTTCCCGGGCTGCGCCAAGGGCTACCAGACCGGAGGCTACTGCCGCAAGCACGGCGGCGGCGCACGCTGCCAGGTGCCGGACTGCGCCAAGGTGGACGCCGGCAAGGGCTTGTGCCGCGCTCACGGCGGCGGGAGGCGCTGCCAGTCGCCCGGGTGCCCCAAGGCGGACGTCGGCGGCGGCTTCTGCACGGCGCACGGCGGCGGTAAGCGCTGCAGCGAGCCGGGCTGCGTCAAGATCGACCAGGGCGGCGGCAGGTGCCGCGCACACGGCGGCGCCAAGCGGTGCAAGAAGCCCGAGTGCGGCCAGCCAGCGCGCGGCGCCACGGGGTTCTGCCAGGAGCACGGCGGCGCCAAAGTGTGCGCGACCCCCAACTGCCGACGGCTTGCGCGCTCAGACGGCACGGTCTGCGGATCCTGTGCGAAGGAGAAACTTGCGTCTGCTACACCTCTTGACGGTGTGGCGGAACCCCTCGCTGCGGTACTGGCGGCGGTGGAGGCGGCGAAGAGCGAGGAGTGGACGGCCGAGCACACGAGTCGACCGCATCTCGAAGGGGTTGGTGGCGCCGGGAGGCTGGAGCGAGTGGCGCTTGGAGGCGAGGACAAGACGTCCGAGGAGGAAGACTTGAGTGTCCGGTGCGACGGCAGCCAGGTAGCGAGCTGCCTCGACAACGGGTGCTCGCGCAGCTACGGTGGTCAGTGCAACTGCCTTGAAAACTGCACGTGCAACCACTCATCGCCGACGTCGAGCACGTCCCTGATGCTCGGCCGCAGCACCATCACGCCAGTTCCACGGGCGTCGACAAGCCGTCAAGCTCACCATACTTCCAACGGCGGCATCAAGCGGTCCCTGCTGCAAGTGCAGCTGCTCGAAAAGGCGGCGGCCAGTGGCCTCCCAGTCGACACGATCGTCGCGATGATCGCAGCCGTCCCTGCCGTCCGGAGTGCGCATGTCCTGCCGGATCCCTCCGCTTCAAAGCCGCCGGTTTGTCACCTGGTCGTAGTCCACGCTAACGGACCTGTCGACTGGTGGACTTCCTTGGCCTCCTTGACGAGCTTGGAGCTGTGCCGCATCGATGTCGTCGACGAGTCGGAGCTTGCGTGGTCGCCAAAGGAAGTCGTGCTGACAGTGGACGGGATGATGTGTCCCGGCAACTGCGGCGCCACCGTCATGGCTGCAGTGCGCGCAGCCGACAGCGTCGAGTGGGCCCAGCTCATCTTCGAAGCTCGTCAAGTGGTCGTGCGCGGGGAAGTGCAGCTTGACGATCTGTACACCGCCATCCACGCGGTCGGGTTCGACGTGTCGGCGGCTGAAGTGACGCCGCTTGCTCGTCGATTCCGCCTCCGTGTTGCCGAGATGGCGCTGGAATCGCGTGGTGGCGCGCTGAAGCAAGCGCTGGAGCGTGTTGAAGGCGTTGAAGAGCTCGTCGTACTCGTCGACTCGCTTGAGGTGCTCGTGACTGGGACGCTCATCGATGCCACCGCCTTGATCGACGCTGGAACTGCCGCGGGCTTCACGCTTTTCGACGTCTCGGACGCGCGCAGTCACTCCAGACCGACATCGCCACCGGCGTTGAGCTGGTCGCCAGCACTCGTGCCAAGTGGATTCTCCGATGCTTCGCCGTTGCCGTTGCCGTCGCCTTCGACTCGCTCCAACACTGCGGAAGGCGATCCTTCCTCCCACACGTGCGACGCGGTCGAGTGTCCGCAAAACTCGTGTCCCCGGTACATGATGACGCTGGCGCACACCGCCGCGCTCGCAGTTGGGTGGTCCATTCCAGGCTGCGGGATGGCTCTCGGTCGAGAGTGCACATGTGGCGATGCATGCAAGTGCAAGGGGTGCCCCAAGCACAACCCAGGGACGTGAACGCTCTCTTCGGCGAGGCTTGGCACTCCGCGACGCCTTGTGGTCGTCTGTCGGTCAGTGATATCAGCTGCACGCTCAGTATTTATGGATCCAATCGTTCATCACCTTGTAGTTAGCCGCTCGGTTTGTCAGCTTGGTCACGTTCACAGTGCTTCCGCCATGCTGGGATGGCGCGGGGTTGGATGGCAATGTGGCCAAAGCTCTTCACCTTGACTTCAGAAGCCACATCGCCACCTGGGATGTACGCGTCGTGGGCGTTCTGGCGCTGACGCTCCCGCGACTTCTTACGAATCGCTTGCTTGCTGACTGCGCGTGCCTTGAAGCTTTCGGTCGCTTGAAGCACTGCGGCTCCATCTGTTGACTTCAGCCTCGACTCGATCATCCGCTTCGCAGACTCGGGGCGTGGCGGTAAGACTCCTTGGGTCTTGCGCCGAGCCTCCAGCGCTTCGAGCTGCGCGCGCTTGGCCCTTGCTTGCTCGATCGCTTGGCGAGAGCGCTCCATCAGCTCCTCTTTTCGCGGCTGAGTCACAACAGAGCACCGTGTCAATCAACATTCTGCATCGAAGCGGTAGAGCGCTTTGAGCCTGCATACCGGTGACGGGGTGGCTGGTTCTTCGCGAGCAATGGACTTCAAGAGACTCGCTTCTTCCTCCTTCTGCTGCTTGTACACCAGCAACTTCTGTTTTGCGTCGAGATGGGCTTGTCTCCTCTGTCGGTCAAGGGTACACACACATGGTTCGTTAGCATCAATCCTAGCGGACCCGAGGCATGCCTGCCGAGCTCAGGATACCTTCGCCTCGCGCTCCTCTTGGATCATTTGCTGCTCTCTCTCGTATTCCATCTCCTGTTGCAGTCTCTGCTCCTTCCACTCTCTCAGTCGCTGAGCCTTCTCTGCGGCGTCCTTGTCGCTCTCAGGACTGCCATTGCTCTTCTTCGTCTTCTTCCGCTGGTCTCTTCCCGCATTACTCAGCACAGCCTGCTCGTCGAAGATGTCGTAGTCTTCCGTGCCTGTCAACAGCTCACGGCGTTGCTTCTCCTTGCGCTGCTTCCAGTCTGCGATCACGCGCTTCTTCTCGTCTACAAGCTTCGTGTGGCCAATGTACCATCTCCAATGACTCCGGACACCATCTGCAGTCTTGGTCACTAGCTTGGTCGTGCACTTCCGGATGAATCTCGCAACTAGCGCTTCGTAGTCGACATCTCTGACAACCGTAATCGTCTTGACGTGGTCGATGTCATGCACGCGTTGGTTGGAGTCGGAGGCGCCTTGCTCGTCACACTGGCGCCGTAGAAAGCCGTCCGACAGCCCGCACTTGGACAGCTCGTGGAGGAAGATCGCGTGGTCCCGGTCGTCCCATCCGTCCTTGAAGCCTCCAGACTGGATAATCGTATCATTGAGATGCCGCACACGCCTCACCAGCTCTTCCTCGGTCGGTCCCTCGCTGCCGCCGCCATCCACTGAACTTCGAGCCTGCTCTAGCGACCGATTACCGTGTCTCGTGTCTGGCCGTTGCGTCTTGCTCGACTTCTCGCGCTCGGGTTGCTCCCACGCCTCCATCCTCTCGAGAAATGCGTTGATGTTTTTCTCCAGCACGTTTTCTTCGAGAGCATACGCTTCGTAAGTGCCCAGCTGCGCCTCTCGAAACGCCGACAGCGACTGCTCCATGTCCTCGATGAGGTCCTCCAGCTCCGAGAAGAACCGTGTTCCGTCCCGCATCTCGTGCACCTTCTGCGTGATCCTGGCTGCTTTCTCGCGCAGTGTCGCGAGTTGCTGTAAGAGTACGCGTCCGTCTTGACTCCTCGCCAAGCCGATCTCCTCCAGCTGCCTGTTGATGACACTGGGAGCGTTCGATGGAGACGACGCGCTGGCGGTGCTCGCGCTCGAGTAGAACACCCGCCAGGCGTTCAGACACTCTCTCTCCAGCGCTGAGGCGCGCTGCGCGAACTGGAGCTGCTTCTCCATCCACTCTGTCTCGTCCTTTCCCATCCTCCGCTTCACTTGAGCGCCTGCATTTTGGTTCGCCAGCCGCCGACGAACCGCCCCAATCTTCCGCGTGGAGATCAAGGCAGCGGCGGTGCCACTCCTCCCAGTCTCGCCTACCTCGTGTTCAGTCTGGCCATCCAATGACGGCAAGAGCGGTCGTCGTTGGAAAGGAGGAGCGTCGAGTGGTGACCGGTCGCTCCGCTCGGTCTGGATGCCCCTCCGCGAGGCAGCGATCTTCTCGCGCAGCCTGGTCGCCTTGGTCACCACCTCCCGCTCATTTGCCTCGCGTCTGGCCTCCACGACTGCCTCAACCGTCCGTGGCCCCGTCCTTTCCTCACTTCCGCGTGCAGGAGACGCGCTGCGGCCTCGAGGAGACGCTCCACCCCCACTCGCCGTCAGGTGCTGCCGATGGACGTGCCGATCGTTGGCGTCGCGCAGCTGGCGCAGAAGCCGCGTGTGCTGCTCGGCCAGCGGCTTGGTCCCCGCCACGCGGTGCATTCTCCCCACTTCCCTCGACCTTTCTCGACTTGTGCTGGTATTGGAAAGTGCGTGTCATGAGGAAAGGTCGCAAGGAAACTTCAACGGCGAGGCGTTATTTAACGCGTTAATAACGTTTAAATGGATCCGTCGCGCGTTATTTGGCCGGATTTCTGGTCAAATTCGCGATTGACCGGCATGGAGGGGGGAAGTGACGACAATGCGAGCGTTCGGCTCGCCGTCGTGTTCGATGGCCGAGAGTGCGTCACCCGCGGTGAACGGAAGGCGGACGAGGCTGCTCTTGCTCTCGCTGCGCTAACTAGTGCTCATGCTGCGCTGGTCGTCTAGGTACGCGGTCGGCACGACATTGGTGGAGAAAGGCGACGACGAGAACACTGCGCTCGTGTCGCTGGAGCTGCTGCAGTGCCAGCTCATGTCACTCGCTGGCCTGGCGCCGGACGAGCAGGTGCTGCTCTCGTCGGTCGGGAAGGTGCTGAGTCGCCCTGGAGCGGCCTTGGCTCCTGTGATCCCGGTGTCGACAGCCTGTCGCACGCGGCTTTTCCTGTTGCCAAGCAGCGCGTTAAGTGCGGTTCCGCCGGACTGGCGCGAGATCTGCACCAAGTGCTCGTTTGGTGACGCTCCAGTCGTGCAGAGCGCGTTCCGGAAGCTGAACGACGCGTCGGTGCTGGTCTGCGGTCCGTGTGCTCGAACCTGCTCCACCGGTGAGTGTCTGTCCTGCATACTCGGAGTAGTGAGACCAAGTCTATTGGGTGGAGCGGTGAGAACTGACGCTTGAGCCGCTGGTTGTTCCGTGACACGCCAGCGTTCCAGCCTGTTCACCCGCACGAGTGGAGCGAACTGCCAGCTGTCAAGACGCGCTTCATCTCGGACATTGTGCTTGTTGCGGGAGAAGTTGATGTCCCCGCTCCGTCTGGGTTCGCCAAGCTCCCATGGGACATCAACTTCGGTGCTGACGGGGACTACGTGTACCTGTGCGTCAGGCGTGGCGGCTCCCGTGCAGTAACTCAGCTGCATGCTGAACCTGAGTATCGACTGGACGGAGACAGCACGTTACTGCCACAAGCCGAGCACGTTGTCTCCGCTGACCGTGGCAACGGACTGATTCACATGGGTTTTGACTGCGTTCAGCTCGCAGACTCGAGCACCAAGGTCGACACACTGGCGATCACGGACATCTCCATCATCTACGGCGACGAGCAGACTCCGAACAAGGGGTTCATCAAGATCCCAGTCAACCTCAACGTTGCTACTACTGCTGCCGCCAAACCAGTCTATCTGTGCTATCAAGTGGCGCCGATTGGCGGGTTCACTTGCGACTCTGGCCGCGGACACAGCGAGTTCGGCGAGTGTTTGTTCGCGAGCCGCTTCCCGTCCGATCCTGCATCATCTTCTATCGGTCACGGACTGCCCGAGAGACTCGTCCTGTCAAGCGAGCGGACGGCAATGGACGTTGCGGTGGTGGAAGCTCACTACCTCCGTCATCAACCAGCCATGAGGAAGCGACTGGAGGGCGGAGTCCAACGCGCGCGGTCGTACGAAAGCAAAGCGATGCAAGAAGAAGCACTGAAGCACATTCCAGTGAAGTTGTTGGAAGAGCGAGCGCAAGCGAACCCGTCTCCGATGCCGCTGTACCAGGACGAGCTGGTGCAGCAGCTACTCCACTGGTTCAAGCGCGAGTTCTTCACGTGGATGAACCAGCCGCGCTGCTCGTCCTGCAACCACGAGAAGACCCGCTCTGTCCGAACGGAAGGCCCCAAAACTCCCGAGGAGATCGCGGGCCAAGCTGGCCGTGTCGAAGTCTATCAGTGCCCAAGCTGCAGCGCATTGACGCGATTCCCGCGGTACAATGACCCAGTCAAGCTACTGACGACTCGCACCGGTCGATGCGGCGAGTGGGCCAACTGCTTCACGCTTTGCTGTCGTGCGATGGGATTCGAGGCGCGGTACGTACTCGACGTGACGGACCACGTGTGGACGGAAGTGTACTCGGAGCACTTCAAGCGCTGGCTGCACTGCGACTCGTGCGAAGACCAGCTCGACTGCCCGCTGACGTACGAAGTCGGCTGGGGCAAGAAGCTGTCGTACATCTTCTCGTTCTCGAGCGAAGAGGTCGTCGATACTGCGCGGAGGTACACTCAGAACTGGGAAGCCATGCGTGCTCGACGTCGTGACGCCGGTGAAGTCTGGCTCGAGGCCATGATCCTCGAAATGAACCAGAGATTGCGTGAAGGACTCCCAGCGGAGCGCGTCGACACTCTCCGAGCACGAGCCATCGTCGAGGAAGAAGAGCTGCGTGTTGGTCGCTCCGTCAAGAAGGGAGAAGTTCAAGGACGCGTGTCCGGATCCAACGAGTGGAAGAGTGGGCGACAAGAGGACGGGAAGAGCGGAGTCAACGTCGCGAGCAGCACTGGAGTTCACAACTCTACTGACAAATCTGGAGCAGGCGCTGAGCCGTCCAAGGCGGAGCTCCTGCAGCAAATCTTCCGCAATCTGGTCATCGGGTGCGGCAATTCGGCGTGTGTGAACCCGTTCTGCGCACACTCGTTGTCCACGTCGGCGAAGATCAAGGCGGCAGACCCGACGGAACGCGCAGCGAGCGCCATCCAAGTCATCAGCGAGCTCAACGAGCAGTCGATCCCAGCTGGTGGGCTGGGGCTGCTATTGTGCCCGAGGACTGCCGAGGAGATCCGTGCCTTCATGCTCGGCCGTGTCCCAACGGCGTATTATCCACTACAAGATCCTCCACGAAGCCTGGCTGGAGACTGCATCGTTGACGTCTCGGGCTTCGACCACCACATCTCCGACAGTGAAAGTCCCTCGTCCTTGGGTACCTTGCGGAAGCCATTCCGGATCCCACACAGTGGCGTCGACAATGAGCGCGCGTTCGGGATGCAGTTGCTCGCTGACCAACAACTCGGCGTGCCGTCTGGAGTGTCTACCAGCGGTGTTGTCGCGTCATTTCTGTTCCGCATCGACAAGTTGGCGCTTCCTCAAGGCGACGATTCCTCTGGCAAGACGCACCACGAGTGCTTGGGCATCCTAGTCCGTCCCACAGCCTCCGACTCTGCTCCAATCCGCTTCCAAGTCACAGACGACCCAGCTAGGGGAAGGTTCACGTGGACGCTGAACTACAAGACGGGCGACTCGATACAGACGCTGTCCGGTGCGGCCTCAGTGGAGTTCAACCGGTACGGGAACCTCACACTCGCAGTTTCAGAGCACGAGTTCGCTGTCTTCATTGACGGTATCGAAGCGGCTCGCGCTGGAGCAGAAGAAACCAGTTGGCTCCACGGCGACGCTGCTACACACGCGTTGATCATCAAGAACCCGGCAGCGATCAGCAGAGAGGCATACTCCTCCATTGGGCTCATCGTCAGCCACTTGGTGCTGTTCCCGCTCGTGTCAATCGATGACACTGCGGCTCTGGCGATGGAGATGGCCCGGCGGTTCGTCTCGGCCCCGCCACTTAAAGCGTTCGGGCCAAACGGAGTCCAAGCCGGCAAGCGCTGCACTGAAGACGTAGCCGCTGCACGATCGGGCTATCGCGTCTCACGGGTTCAAAGTACGTTGTCTATGCTCGCTGGTGGCCAGCTGTCGACTGACGCCTGCTGCATTTACTGTTGTTCAGTGTGGGGAGGCCAGTTCTTGGACGGGATCCAGTTCGTCTACGCGTTGGCGACACCAAGCGGCACCGGCGATGCTGAAGTCCACGGCTTATTCATCGGGAACGCAGCCGCAAAGAAGGCTGCCAAGACCCCGACCATCGTCTTGGAACTATGGGAAGACGAGTACATTGTGGACGTATCGGGGCGTAAGGGAGCGTGGACCGATGGCCTCAAGCTCCGCACCAATTTCGGCCGAGAAGTGCGATGCGGTGGCTCTGGCGGCGGCGACTTCTCCATCCGCTCGCCCCCGGACAGTGAAGTCCGTGCGATCACCTTCAACGCTGGGGATCACCTGACGAATCCAGTCGCTTTTGTGGTGGACGGGGCCCCAACCGTCCCTCCCTTGAAGTCAAGTACGTTGTTATGCATGTGATGAGTATGGGCCGTCGACCACTTGACTTGACGTCGTGTTTGCTGCCTGCAGGTGCCGTCACGGAGCGTCTCCGCGCTGTTCTGGCCCACACTGAAGCTGGTTCAAGTCGACTCGCCATCTCAGCCAGTACGTGGTATTCACCACCGCCAGATCTCGCTTGCTCCATTCCTAACAGAATCTGTGGCTTGGCCAGTGCTGCGGTATCTGTCCAACATCTCGTCCCAGCCAACTGATCACAAGTTTCAGCGGATCCGCGCCAACAACAACTACTTCGTCGCCAACGTCGCGGCTCTGGGTGAAGAAGCTGCGGGAGCCCTGATGCGCTGGAGCGGATTCGTGGAGGAGGAGAGGGACGAGGGAGCTGGCGACAAGTTCTACGTGTTCCAACCTGAGCAGAAGCCGCGCGGACGTGACGCTGAGGCGCTGGCTGCCCAGGCGCAAAGACGGATCGCGTGCTTGGATCTCCTCTTGGGCGAAATCTCCGGCGCCAAGCAGTAGGGGAGCACCGCGATCACCCATTGGATGTTCAACGGCAACTGGTAGCGGTGCTTGGTTGGTGCTCGGCCAATGCACTTCTACTTCAAGGCGGGCAGGAGGATCTTCTGGACCTTTTCATGCTGGAGAGCGCCGTTGTCCGAGTCTCCGGTCGTCGACGCCCTCACGGCCTGCGAGTCACAGCCCACTCGCACCAATTCAGTCGACCACCGTGAGCTTGTGGAGATTCTCGAGGACCCCGTCGCTGGCGACCATGACCGTGGAAGGAAGAGATCGTGGTGCGTGCTCATTTCCCCTCAGGTCACGCGGCTTGACGAGAAAAAACGTCAGAGCTGAGCTTGTCTTTCTGGTCGTTTGAACTGACAGCGTCGCTGCCATCAAGGCGCTTCCAAGGCTTCACCTTGAACCGACTGCGTCACTACCAACTTCAAGATGCCGATGACGGAAGATCGTTTCAGTCGACGGCTGCAACATGACCACTTGCACACCACTACACGCCACTCAACATGGCTCAATGTTCCGCAATGTATCGCCCCCCAACGTCGGTCCGGCCAGCAAAATCTCTGTCGACCGACGGCACCGCTTCTCGTCCATCCCCAGCACTGCACCCGTCCGACTTGGCCACCCGACGTGTGGGTGAAGAACTGCCGTTTCGAGCCAAGTTCGCTCGCCGACGGCTTCGTTCAAGTCAGAGCACTCATGGCCCTCTTCAACCCCCGACGCCACGTTGACCAGCCAAGTGTAGGGTACTATTACCTCCTCCACTTGGGCTCCCACGCATCCGCTGAACTAGTAAGGTTAGTCAAGCAGTATCTCCACTCGAGCTCACTTCTCGATTCTCCATCAACGTGAAACAACCAACAACAAAGCTATGTCCAACCACCCAACTGTCCGTTTCGAGCCACCTACAGTCTCCAGTGAGGACGTGGCCGAGCTGCTCTCCGGGTCGGCGCCTCCTCCCTATGGACCGACCGAGGTCGGCTGCCCTCCGCGTCTCCGTCGCCGTCCACGAGAGCCACTACCGCTCACTGAGGAAGACCTGAAGCTTCCTCCTGACGAGCTCCAGCGCCTTCGCAGCCGCATGTCGGCTCAGAGAGGGCGGGACCGAGCCAAGGAGCGCACCGCCGACTTGGAGGCCATGGTGCTCGAGCTCTGGCACCGCGTGCAGTACCTCGAGGTCATGATCGTGGCGCTCCGTCCGGACCTGACAGAGGTATATGACCACTACACGCCTGTGCCACACAACCAGTACGGTGGGCAGCGTCCGACGGCGGAGGAGATCGAGTGGGTGCTCTACGGCGACGCCTAAACAAGAGGAGGGTCGAGTCATAGTGAGACCAAGTGAGACCAGCAGCAATCGACGTGACATGGTGGTGAGACGGACAAGGTGACGGCGAGGGACACCGTCAACACGGCGGTGGGGTGGAGGGGAATACGACTGCAGAGTGAGGGGGGAGGGGGCTTATAGGCGAGGAGCCCTACTTACCGAAATGATTCAATTGAAGTGGACTTGACAGTGATTCGTCACTCTGATCAGGACGTCGGCGACGAGCTCTTGGGGGTCGCAAGATGCGACGCAGCCCGCCCTCCACCGAAACCCCGCGATCATCACCTTGAGCACTGCACCTCCGCATCACCACCTGGACACGCACAGAAGTCGCACAGTCAGTCGCCTTGACGTCCGTCGTTATGAGCTGCAAACACGACAGTTGTGTGTGTACCCAGAATGACCAGCACGCGCTTATTCCTGTGGCGACCAGCTGACCGGACTCTGGCGCCTGTGGTGGTGGCCAGGCGACCGGCACTCGCTCTCGATAAGGGTACACTCGTGGGTGAACATTCCTGCAGCCCCTCCACAACTCCAGGTTTTGGCTCCAATGCCCAGCCAACTTGGCGCACAGTGTGCTCCTCTTGTTGGCTGCAAGACTCGGTCATGTAGCAGTGGCGCTCGCTTATGGAGAGAGAGACCGCGCGCCATGCCTGAAGGTCCCGCGTCGTTTGAAGCCATGTAGCCATTCCGGCTGGCTCTTGCGCACGAAGGGGTTCAAATCCTTGCCTAATGATGGTCCTTCAGTCGTCCTCCTTCCAAAACACGGTAGGTTCTCTTCACCAATTCAATAGACGCTCAAATTACTAAGAACCGGGCTTTGTGAATGTAGACAAAACTCCGGTTCAACCCCCAGTGTTCAGGACGGGTACACTTTTCCAGCCATATTGTCGCTGGAAACTCGTACCCAGCAGTGAGAATCCGGCGCTTTCTTCTCCATTGCACTGGACCCAGCGTGTCCTTGGCAGCTCCAAGCAGCTAGTTCCATTCCAACAAGCGAGTGATGGTAGCATCTCCTCGACTCGGGTCGGGCTCAAACTTGAGCCGAGCTCAGTGGAGACGGTCGGTTAGTTGCTGGACACTTTCCAACTCGCTCCCGCCTACTCAGAGCCTTCCAACAACCGACCACCTCACTCGCCAACCAGTCAATGGACTCGATGGCCATGAACGCGTCGGGTCTCCACATTGCGCCGTCGACTGTGACCCAAGCGGACGTGACGGAGCTGCTGTCCCGCTCGACCAAGGCGGCTATAGCGCCAGTGTATATGCTGGACGAGACGGAAGTGGGTCGACCCCCGAGGCGTCGTCGACCGCGTGAGACCATCCCAGTATCGGAGGAAGACAAGCACCTGGACCCGGAGGAGCTCCAGCGCAAGAAGAACCGCGTGGCGGCCCAGCGATCGCGGGTACGAGCTCAGCAACGCACTGCCGACCTCGAGGAGATGGTGCGCGAGCTCTGGAAGCGCGTGCAGTACCTCGAGGGCGTCCTGTTGGCGGTGCGGCCGGACGCCACGGGCATCTACAGCCAGTACGAGCCTTATGCTGTCTCGCACAACCTACAGCCGCAAGGGATGCAACCCGCTCGAGCTGTCGACTTGACCGAGCTCGAGTGGATCCTTCGGCCCGATGAGAGCGACGGAGACGTGAGCATGTGAACATGCGAGCAGCCAGTCCAGCGTCGAAGACGATGAACGACCAGAGAGACGTGATGCCGACTCGAATCAAGAGAACAGACCAGTTCAGTGCATATGAACCCAAAAGTATGAATGAAAAGTATGAATAGACAAACAACCTTTGAACCTGATACTCGAGTAGACAGGTTAAGAAGCACCGCTCGCTATGGCTTGATGTGGCGCTTGCAAAAGGCGTCCATGCGCGCGAACGCCTCCTCCAGGATGGGTTGCGGCGGCGCGATCATGATGCGCATGTAGTCGGCGATCCCAAAGCACTGCGGACATCATAACCACACCAAGTATGAGTGAGTACCGTGACGACCTCCATGGCCCACTCAACCTACTACCGTCAATCGCACCTGTCCGGGTAGAACGACGACGCTCTCCTCCTCCAGCAGCTTGTACGCGAACGCGACGTCGTCCTTGATGTCGCTGAACGCGCTCGGGTCCATTTTGATCTGGTTATGAACACGCATACCATCAGTCAGTCATAGCACACGAGGTACAACATCA
>JAADXY010000816.1:0-13937 GCA_023338065.1 Phytopythium montanum
GCGGTGGCAGTAGATGACGTCGACGTAGTCAAGTTGCAGCCGCTTGAGCGACGCCTTGGCGCCTTCAATCAGGTGCTTGCGGCTGTTGCCCTGGTTGTTCGGACCAGCCTTGGTGCCGAAGAAGATCTTGGTCGTGATGACAAGGTCTTCACGCGTCCAGACGTTCTCGGCGATGCCTCGCTGGATAGCACGACCCACCATCTTCTCCGACTCGCCGCGCTCGTAGGCCTCGGCGTTGTCGAAGAAGTTGACGCCGCGCTCGAACGAGAGCTTCATGATGTCGTACCAGGACTCGTCCGTCGTGCGCGAGTCGAACGTCATGAAGGCGCCGAGCGAGAGCTTGGACACGAGCAGGCCAGAGTCGCCCAGGAAGCGGTAGGTCATCTTGGGGGCGGAGACGGCCATGGTCGCGGGCTTGGAGGGGTGAAGCGGGTGCGTTGGGGGCTTGAGCAGGAGACGGAGAATGTTGGAGTGAGCAGTCTGGTCGTCGAGATCGCTCGCCGATCATGAGACCATCAACAGGTTGGGCGCGTCAACGGATATGATGAGCGAATTTGAACCAATCACAATGAGGCATAGCCGTCGGCTCTCCTTTTCAGATGATGATTGGATGAAAATATTTGTTTATGGGAACGATGTGATGACGAGCCGAAGGATTGATCTTCAACACGCCAGACATGCAATGCACTTGCCTGAACATGATCGCGCTGGTCAAGGCCCGCGGCTACGCGGTGTCAGCAGGATTGCTCCATCTTGTTGGCAGCACATGTAGCTGTGATGTGCATCTTGGAGATGCAGAGAGTAGCTGGCTGGCCCTTGGCCCTTGGCTCTTCCAAGGGGAGAGCGCTGTTGGTCGTTGCCGTAGAGGCTCGGAGCTAAAGCAGCACTTGCAACTGATTTCACGACGGCAGCATGCAGTGAGCCACTTGAGGTGTGTGGCCGTGTTGCCATCACTCGCATTGCTACTCTGTCGTGGGTTGCCTAGACCCACGAACTTGCGTCGATGGCATTGGCGCGACGGCAGTGGTGTTTATTCCCTTCAGCCGTCTCCGCCAATCAGATTGAAACGATCGATTTTACTAGCCGTTTCTGATTGGATAATCCTTTCCCAAGATCATGAAAACATCATTATGATGTTGGTGCACTTTTTGTCGCACGGTCGCAAACCGACACTTCAGCTTCCAACTGCTAAACGCCGCCATCATGCCCTCCGCCACCTGCCGCGACGACCTGCGCGCGCTGCTCTCCGGCTCGGCCTTCGTGCGCCACGTACGTACAAGCCGCGAGCTCTTCTCTCGCGCCTCCTTCCCGCTGTCGGCGTCCGAGCAGCAGCAGCTGCGCGCCAACGGCAACACCGGTAAGATTCCGCGTTGGTCTTCCCCTTCGTCTCCTCCATGCTCTTCCGCGACTCATAAACGCCTCGCTCTTCGCAGCGGAGGACTGGGGCCAAGTACGCAAGACGCAGGCCAACGTGCCCTTATCCACGGACCAGATACGCGACTGCAGCTTCCGCGGCCGCGTGGTGCTCGGCGTCTTCTCTCGATCCGCGACCCACGACGTGGACGGCGTGCCGTTCGCCTCGGGTCTCTACCGGTCCACGCTCTACGACGTCGTGGCACTCGACAACGCGCTCGTGATCAACTCGCTGGCGCTGTGCGGCGTCCTGCTTCACCCGCGCGCCAGCGTCGTACAGTGCGGCAGCGTGTTGGGGGCGGCCGTCTCGCCAGGGCCGAGTATCAAGGCGACGCCCTTCGGCAACGGCCAGACGCTGCACGTGGGCGTCGAGAGCGGCGGCCGCGACCTGCGCGTCGTCGCCGACCTCCCGTTCGAACGTAAGCGCTGTTCTCTAGGCCTCTCACACTCTTCGACGCCTGTAAACTCATTAAAGTGATGTCATGAACGGACCAGTGGCGGCGAGGATTGCGACCGAGCGAGACAATGAGGCGCTTCTTCAAGACTACGACGCGTTCGTGGACGACTATGTGGCGGCCTTAGGAGCTTCAGACAGCCAACAGCCGGCCGACCTGACGATCATAGCCAGTGACGCGCGGCTGCTCCGCTGCTCACGGGTAGAGGCCGCCTACGTCGGCGAGTGCGCCGTGGTGGACGACTGCGACGTTCGCTGCTGCTCCATCCTGTCATCGGCAGCCGCACGCTCTTCACTGCGAGGCAAGAGCCTCGTGCGCCACGCGATCGTGCAGCAGGGAGCGGGAGTGCGCGATCTGAGTGTGGTGGAGCGCGCGCTGCTGGTCGACTGCTCGCTCGTGGAGCGCCACGGAGTCGTGCGCAGCTCCGTGCTCGGCTTCAACACGCACGTGGCCGAGGGCGAGGTGACGGCGAGCCTCGTGGGTCCGTTCGTGGGCTTCCACCACCAGGCGCTGCTGATCGCGAGCGTCTGGCCCGCGGGCAAGGGCAACGTGGGCCAGGGGGCCAACGTCGGCAGCAACCACACGCTCAAGGCGCCGGACCAGGAGCTGCTGGCAGGCGAAGGCGTCTTCTTCGGCCTCGGTTGCAACGTCAAGTTCCCCTGCGACCTGCGCGCGTCGCCCTACGCCGTGATTGCGACAGCGGTCACGACGCTGCCACAGCGGCTGGCCATGCCCTTCGCGCTCGTCAACACGCCGGCCCACGCCGTGCCGGGCCTCTCGCCAGCCATCAACGAGCTCTCGCCCGGCTGGGTGCTCGCCAGCAGCCTCTTCACCGTGCTGCGCAACGAGGGCAAGTTCCGCAAGCGCCAAGCTGCTGTCGACCCGATAGACCGGACTGTAAAGCCCGAGATCCTCGACCGCGAAGACATCGTCACGCTCATGAAACAGTCGCGTGCAGCGCTGGCCGCCGCCAAAGACTCGCCGCTTCGGATCCCCGAGACGGGCGAGCACGTCTACACGGATCGTCACGTGCAAGGCCTCGGCAAGAACTACATGCGCGAGTCGGCTCGAATGGCCGGGATGGCCGCCTACTCGTTCTTCATTCGGCTGTTCGCGCTCGACAACCTGCTGAAGCTCGTCGAGACCGGCGCCGTGCGCGTGGACGACCGCGTCGGGTCGCTCGCCTCTCGGTACGTTCGTCTAGTGTTGATTAGCTTTGATTGGCGTCGAGTAACCTGCTAATGTGGGTGTCTGGACCGCCGTGAAGGAGCGAGTACGCGCTGCAGACGCTGGCCGAGGAGTTCCCGGCCGACCGAGCCGTGGCCGACTGCCTGCGCGAGCTCGTGGACAAGAAGCTGGCGGTCGCCAAGAGCGCGGCGGCCGGCAAGGCGCGCGACGACCAGCGCGGTGAGCGCGTCGTGCCCGACTACAGGCTGGTGCACACGCCCGCGGACGACACGGCCGTGGTCCGCGACGCGCGAAGGTTCGTCTTATTCAGGCGGCTTGACCTGAACTCAGCCTTAACTCTCGCTCCTGTGGTGTGGCGTGTGTCCCTCTTCAGCGCGGCCGAAGACGTCCGAAGACGCGTCGGCGCCTTCCTCCCCCGTGTGTGACTGCCGCCGTCGCACTAGCGTCGCCTCCTTCACTTGCTCTCAGACTGCTGCTCATCATAGACTCCACCTTCCTCCGTAGATCCAGCAATCGGTCCAAGATGCTGCTCACTCGTGCCTGTCTTCCCAGACTCTCTCGCTCACCTGCCAGGTAGTCTCGGTAGGGACGCAGTGGATGCCAGCGATCCAGAGACTCGACCGGAGCCCCAGACGTCTTCGTCCTCCTCTCTTGGAGTCGTCTGAACCGCCAAGGACGCTCGAGGCGACGTCGGCAGAGCGAGCGGCTCGAGCGGACTCGACTTGCGCCTCCCTGTGGGTCTACAACCCAGACTGCTACCGAACGTGGCGCTCACGAGGTCGGCCCCATAGATCTCGAGCAGCGCCGACGCGGACACCGATGCGGTGGTGCTACTGCTACTCCCCAGTCCGCCAGGGCCTCGAGCCGTCGGCCGCAGCATGTCGTCGGAGCGCTGGCGGCGGCGCTGGACGGCTTGCAGCTTTCTGGCCTCGGCCACCAGCGCGTCCGCGTCCAAGTTAGCCGACATGTCGATCACGAGCACGGGCGTCGGTCGGTCCAAAGCCTTGCGTTGGCCCCCGTCCACTTCGCCGAAGCACTCGATGCGTCCGCTGCTGGACACAACTACGCTCGCGAGCCACGCTGTCGACGAGCTGGACGAGCTGGCGCTCCTTACAAGCGCTTCGAGGCCGCCGGCGACTTCCCGCACGCCGTCCAGCGAGATGAAGTTGCGCCGCAAGTCGATCTCGCTCACGCCTCCGCCTCGCCTCTTCGCCGGCGCCGCCTGCTGCACGAATGCGGCGAGGGTCCGCGCGCTGGCCGCCGTCAGCCGGTTGCCGCGCAGGTCCAGCGACCGCAGCGACGGCGGGGCCAGCGCCAGCAAAGTGCTCAGCAGCGGCGCCACGTCGCGGTCTTCCAGCGAGCAGCTGTCGAGCTTCAGACTCGTCAGAGCGCTAGCGGACCCCCTACAAGCTTGAACGGCGTCGGCGACTTGAGCAATGACGGTCGACTTGCCGCTCAGCGCCTGCTCCAGCTCCCGCTCGAGGCCGACGCTCAGCTCTCGACCCTGCACCACGCGGTCCTCCAGCAAGCGCTTGGCCTCGTTCCACTCGCTCAACCCGCGCGAGAACAGCAGCTGGACCTCGTCCAGCTGGTCCGCGACTACCTGCCGCTCGAGCGCCAGCTCCGCGCGCTGCTGCGACTCGCGCGTCACCTGCTCCGCCAGCCTAGCGATGCGCTCCCGCTGCTCGCGGTGCACGCCCTCCAGTCGGTTCATCGCCTCCCCGCGCTCGACGAGCTCTCGCTCGCGCTGCTTCTCTTTTCGAACGGCTGCTTTCAGCGACTCAGTCAACTCATCGAGCTGCTTCTTGAGCACCGCGAGCTCCTTCTCGGTGTCTCTTTGGCGCTTGAGCGTCTGCGCCTCGAGCTCGCTCCACGTCGCTACCGATTCGCTCAGCTGCTTCTCGAGACTCGAAGAACGAGCGAGCAACTCGCTTAGCAGCGTCTCGAGCTCCCGCATCCGCGCTTGACACGCCACGAGCTGCTCCACCGCCGTCTCCCGCGCGTCGACGGCGTCGTGCAGCTCGCCCTGCGCGTCCTGCAGTTCCCGCGTAAGCTCGTACTGCTTGGTGCGGCGCATGACGAGCTCGCTCTCGAGCCGGTCGACCTGCATCTGCTGCTGGAGCCGCAGCTCCGTCAGCTCGGCCTGCTCGCGCCTCCTCTCGCGCTGCAGCTTGTCGTTCAGCGTCGCGATCTCCTTTCGCATGGCCACAAGGATCTCCGAGCTCTCGGTAGCGCTGACAGCCGACGCCATCGCCTCGAGCTGCGTCTCAAGACGTCTCCGAAGGTGTTCGTTCTCGCCCTTGGCCTCATCTAGAGCCCCAACAACCGCCTCCGTCTGCTTCTCCTGCGCCGAGAGCGCCTGCAGCAGCTTGGCGTTCTGCGCTGCTGCAATGGCAACCGCTCGCTCGCGACCTTCCGACTGGCTTCGCATCGTCCTCAATGCCTCCACTTCTGCCTGCAGTGCGTCGATGGCTCGCTGAGACCGCACAGCGTCGTGCTCGCGATGCATCAGCGCAGTCTGAACGCGCTCCAAAGCTCCCTCCAGCTCGTCCAGCTGCGCTCGAAGCTGGTCGTTCTGGCCTGAGAGCAGCCACACCTCGCGCGTCTTGGCAGCGATTGCGTCGTCCCGCAGAGCGATCAGCGCGTTCTCCTTGAAGCTGCGAGGAGACAGACAAGCGTCTGCTACCTCTACCGCCGGCTTTGTAAGCGTTGCTGTCTTCACTGGAGACATGGAGATCGATGCCGACGACTTGGCGGAGGAGCGTCGGCGAGGCTCCTTGAGCTGCAATCGCAGCTGCGACTCGCGGTCCTTCACTCGCTCCAGCTCTACCAGCGCGTCCGCCAGCGCTCGCTCCTTGGCGTCCAACGCCGCGCTCGCCATGGCGAACTCGTCCTCATCCCGTCGAACCTGCTCGCTTAGACGCTGCACTTCGGACGCCAAGTGCCGGAGACCCTCGGAGTCATCTGCGCCAGCGGACGCCAATGAAGTGGACTCACTCCCGTCATAACGGACGTGCTGGAGCAGCGCCGAGAGCTCGTCGATGCGCTCCTGCTTGCGCGCCAGCAGCAGCTCCTTGGCATTCAGCGCGGCCGTCTGCTGCTCCACACGCAGCTTGAGAGTCGACACCTCGTCCTCCAAGGCGGCCTCTCCATCGTCTCCGACTGCAGGCGACCTCACAATGGGCTTCGCCGCTTCCTCGTCTTGACCATGAGTCGCATCAGTCATCACCACCGACAGTAGTTGCAGCTTCACCGTCAGCGCCAAGGACTGACCGCTCTGTCAACGGCGCGCCGCTCTATTTTGATGCTGCATCTGTCTATTGTTGGCGTCAGCACGAAGACACAGAAAGCCCATTCAACTGCTTCGCCGCCACGCCGTGAGCTCCTCCTCCTCCTCCATTGACGCAGCACCCGAGGCACCGATGGAGCCGCCCAAGGCGGAGACTGGGAAGCGAACCTTCACCGTGCAGATCGATGCCGCGGCCGACTTGGACGTGCTGGAGGCGCCAGCGTTCCGCTTCCGGTTGTTCGACGCCAGCAGACGCATCGTGACGCCCTCGATTGCCAGTTGGCCGTCCGTCCCAGCCCCAGAAGACAGCAGCGACGTCCACACACCGACTGAGAACCAGCAGCCCAGTCAGGTCCACCGCTTCACGCATGTCTTCGCCGACGTGCCAGTCACGGAGGCGTTCGCTTTGGCTCTTCACGCCGACCCGACGCTCAGTTTCTTCCTGTCGGACCACCCGGGACTCACTGGCGGTGCAGGAGCATCGTCCACTAACGGGAAAGACCTCAAGCCGGTCAAGAATGCGTCGCCAACCGACGGCAAGACGCCGCGGACAGCGCCGACTCACCGAGCGTACGCCGGTCTCTTCGAGCTGGACGCCAGCAGCTTGCTGGCGGCAGGACGACAGTCGGTCAAGCACGTCTGGGCGTTCCCTGGCAATGACCGAGCCGACACACACAAGGACGAAGGCTACTTCTCAAGCGCTAGACGCAGTCGAAGAGCGCAGGACGTGAGTGGGACGCACTTCTCCAGCTTGTTCGAGCTCCCAGCAACGTCAAACGGTGTCAAGTTCCTCTCGATCAAGGTCGCAGTCGACGCGCCGCTTCTATCAGGCGCGCTGCTCGCGAAGATGAACCCAATCACAGTCACAATCGGCACCTGTCGCCGCCTGCCGGGAGTCACGGCTGCTGCCACTGGGAGTTTGGCGTCGCCTCACCATCCACTGACGCAGTACTGCCGACCGGCATACGTGCGCTTGGTTTTCTTTCCCGACAAGCTCCAACCCAGCACAGCTCCTACCATCACACGCGTCATTGTCTCGCCAGGCAAGCAACAGGTAAGACTCGAGTCTGGCATGGCAACTATGGACTTGTGCTGACCCATCGGCATTGTCTTGCAGGCCGAGTCGGCCACGTGGAACTTCGCCGTGACCTTCTTGGGCATCGCGTTCGACCGGTCGACACTTGTAGACTCGCTTCAGCACGGCTCTCTCGTGGTCGAAGTGCGCGACCGGGACCTCAGGCAGTCGGACGTGCTCGAGCGACTCACAGACAAGTGGGAGGCGATTTACAATGACAACGGGGACGTGTTTGCGGTCGACCAAGTGGCGCTGGCGGACTGGCGCGCAGCACTGGCGCAGGCTCGACGGCTGTTCGCGTACGGACTCGCCACCTTCCGCCTGGACGAGTTGCTGCACCGGGTACGCTCCCTTACTATCCTACCCTCCCTGGTCATTGATGCTGACTCCTGATTGTCCATGTACCCTGCAGAGTCTCAAGGCCGCGAGCCGAGTCCACACAAGGAGCGACGTGCCGTACATGACGCTCAAACTTTCGAGCGACGTCATCTCCATGAAGCGGCGGGCCAGCACGCTCGGGTCTCCCCCGTCTCAGTACCCAGAGGACGAACGCGGCGACAACGACAGCCAGCGCCGCGAGGAGGATGAAGTGCGGGAGGAGCGGGCGATCAGCAGTGTCGTGGACCTCTCGCCGTTGGAGAGAGCAGTCCGCGAACCAGGAGCTTATGTATCGAACGGTACGAGTCTGAGCGTCCACGTCGAGCTGCAGACCCCGCTGCCATTGTCACCTGAGTCATCGAGTCGACTCCCACGCTCGGCACTTCGTCCACACACTGTCGCTGGCGGGTTGGCGTCTTCGGAGACTGGTGGTGGCTGGAAGTTCTCGCGCATGGTCCTCATCTGTCCATACAGAGGCAAGGACGACACGACGCTGGAAGAGATCGCGCGCGCGATGGAGACCGTCAACGCGGCCAGCGTCCCCCCTGGCGTCTCACTGCGCTCATACCAACTCACTGACTCTGAACGCCTTCGGGCTGATGCTGGGGACTTGGATGTCGTCACGGGCGTGCAGATCATCGACAGCGAAGTGCGTATGATCCTCATCGAGGGGCTAGCAGACAAGGGGATGACCGTGCTTCACGACCGGCTTGGACCGCTCCGTCGACCTCCGAGTGCCTCTGAAGGGTACAAGCTGTTCGCCAACCCTCACGTGCGCTTCACCGACCGGCTCTACTCGGTCTTCGATGTCGACCTGAAGCGTATCAAGCTGCGGTACGCGCTGCCCACGTTGCTGGCGACGCCCAACATCTACATGCGCGCCAAGGTGGCCGAGACGTGCTTCTTGGCGCTCACAAGGCTAGCAGACCTTCGAGCGTGTGACCGGCTCTTCGATGCTAAGAGTCTGGATCTGTTCCCTTCAGCGCAGATGCTTCTCGACGTTGAGAGCAAGTACGGCGAGAGCATCACGTTGGAGGACATCTACGGTCCACGCCGCGCTGTTGGGGTGGCGATGCCAGCAGTACAGACTCCAGTAGAGCAGGAGCTTGAGATCGTTGCGAGTGTCAAGCGGCATGAGCAGTCGAAGAGCAACGGCAGAAGCGGCAACAACAGTCCGCTCAAGGCGCCGACCGACTCGAGGAACTCGGTGTTCGAGGACGCGCGCAGGCACCGAGAGCGCAAGGACTTCTTGAGGGAGCAGCGAGTGCAGGCGGAGAAGGCGGTGACGGCGTTCACGACCAAGAAGCAGCTCGAGGCGCAGCAGTTGGATGCGAGAGCTGGACCAGTCTACGTGTACAGCGGACAGAAGCTGAGGGTGAGTGTCGGGTTCGTGAGTAGCTGGTCGAGTTCTCACTCACTTGCTGACCGTATTGGGACGCCTTGCAGACGCAAGACGCGCTGCAGGACGAGATGCGAGAGCGACTGGCGATGGCGAGGGAGAAGAAGAAGGACGCGACGTACTACACGTACAGTCGAGAGTTCCAGTCGCTGGCGCTGAGTCTGGTCAACCCGGACGCGGTGCGGGCCAAGGAGCAGCAGGAAGCGCGCAGCAAGTGGACCACTTCACGAGGGTTCGTGTACCCCGCTCCTCGCCATCCGAGCGAGTACAACAAGCACCGCGACGCTCCGAGTGCCGCTCGATGCGAGGAACTGCGCCACCCGTTTGAGGACAACGCCAACCACCCGAAGCCCATGTCCCGCGACGAGTCGGATGCGGTAGGAGGCAGGCAGTTCTCGACGTTGCCGAGCAAAGACTTGGTCTTCGGCGGCACCAACGGTGACGGAAGCGTCAACGCCGACTACTTCCGCAGCGTCCACTTGTGCGGTGAGGGTCTTCGGCAGGAGATGGAGGCCGCCAAGCGACAGGAGCGAGAGAACTGGGAGCGCAAGCTCGTGGTCGACAAGGCGCAGCTCAAGTTCCTCGCGCACGGCAACAGCTGCAGCGAGCCGGGCAAGACGTCGCAGCTGGACAAGATCGCCGACATCCTGGACGGCCCGGCGCGCTCCAAGCCGCTGCGGGTCGTCAAGAACGCGGCGCTGCCGAGCGGCAAGCGGGTTCCATTGGAGCCTGCGCCGGTCACGATCCTCAACCAGGACGAGTACGTCGGGTGTGTGGCCGCCACGTTCGCGAGTACGTTGCGACCTAGAGACGCGGCTGAGTTTGTATCCAAGGACGAGAGGACAGGACAACCGCGCGACTTTGTCTTCCCGTCGACGACGGATGTGCTTACGCCGGTGGTCAACAAGTTCACGACGCGGAGAGAGATCTTGCCGGTGCTGGCGCCGGAGAAGCACGGACTGCTATGGACGAACCAGTGATAAGCGGTCAGCATGGAGGAGAGCGATCACTTCACAGTCCTTGCGTCGCTTTGCGTTGACTTTGTAGGTTCACATGGCAGCATTGTCGGGAGTGTGGTGGCCTTCTCGGTCATTCAATCGCCTCAGCGCCGCCTTCAGGACTGCGATCCGCGAGACAAGTAGCAGCGCCATCTCGTCGCATTCGTTCGGTTGGGTATAGTCTTCGTCCAGGTCGAGAGGGGCGTCGTCATCGACTTGACTGGCGGGTTTGAGGGGACAAGTGGAGTTAGCAGGAGACCCCAACGCGTCAGTGTTTCCGTCCTCTGTCTCGGCCTGGACTGTGTGATGCTGCGCTTCGGGATTTAATACTGCAGGCTGGTCATTCTCTGCTTGTCTGGCAGGTTCCGAGGCCTGCGAGGCATCAGAGACGACACTGACTGGTCGGTGCTTCTCGCGGTTGGTATCATCGCCAGACTGTTCGTCCTCGCCCCACGAGTGGACCACGAAACCCACCAGAGTGTTGAGTACGTGCTCGGCTGCAGAGTGAGGGCTCTCTTCCTCCTTCTCCTCCTGTATGGGGACAGGAACCTCGACAGGAGAGCCATCACTTGTGCGGGACGCGGTGGATGCAAACCGCGAACGAGTTGGAGGAAGTGGTGGCGTCGCTCGTGGAGGCGTTGCTTCGCGGGGAGTCCGCAGGGTGTCGTCTTCATCATCAAGGCTTGTAGTCGGGGTAACCGGGTCAGGAGAACAGCCCGTGTCATATCCGCCTTGGTCAGCATCAGGAGTCCACGAACCCGGTCTCGCGGCATCTTTTGACTCCGCAGAAGAGCTATTAGAGCCTGGACTTGCAGCCCCGTGGAACCGCAGGTCAGGAACATCACCTGACAGAGAGAACCGCGCTCTCGAGTCGGCGGATTCCTTTGAGTCACTGTCGAGGGAGGACACGTCAACGGAGCCCAAAGCTGGCGACGACGGACCGATCGCGGGGTCGAGTTGCATCGACAGAGACTCCAGTCGGATGTCTTCAGGGTCAGGAGAAGCGCTGAGCTCGAGGCTGAGGCTGGGCTCGGGTGGAATTCGCTCGACTACAGCGGTTGGAGAGGCAAAGATGGTCGAAGGGTTTGTAGGCAACGATCCTGCAGTGTTGGGCACCTCCGACGCCGTCTCCTCTTCGACGCAGAGTGCTGCTGGGGTCACTGGCGAGTCAGAGTCCACTCGACTGCTGCCAGAAGCCTCGCTGCCGTGGTGCGACCTTGAAACGGGGCTGCCATACAGCGGGGATGGCGTCCTGGACCCTGCTGCGGCCGTGAAGCTGCTGTATTCCGCAGGTCTCGACGGCAAACGACCGTCGCGGAGCGAGTAGGACGCTGAGCGCCAACCGAGTCGCCGCCGCACACGCTCAATGACGGCCTCTGCGTCCTCCGCTCTGCTCTCGACAGTCACTCCAGCCACGTCGGCTTCCTCAACCAGGGACGCCGAGCTGCTCCAGGACGATGCTAGCGACGGCAACGAGTCCAGACTCCGACCCAGCTCGCCACCAGTCTCTCTATCCTCCTTCCCCCGGCGACTGGAGACCTCCACGTCCTCCTCCAGGTCAAGTATGGACGCCCTCGGCCTCCTTGGAGAAGCAGCGGACGCCGCGGACGATGGCGACGCCGAAGTTGACCGCGCGTACCGTGGGGAGCGCGTCCACCAGAAGTCGCCGCCGCCGACGGCCTCCCTCGCCTCCCTCGGCTTCGGCGCGTCGAACCGGAAGCGCGCGATGTACCTGCCGATCGTCGTCTCCTGCGCCGCCAGCTCGAGTCGCGGCGGTCGCGCGCCAGTAACAGAGGTGGACGAGCGGGGCGGCGACGGTGGAGGAGGAGGCGGTGCTTCCGCATCAACCAGAGGAGACTCGACTCGCATGTCGATCTCTCCGTTTGCGATGGAATCGGCGGGTCCGACACCTGATTAGAGCGCCCATCATGACGAGTTGGCATGCCCACGTAGGTGAAGTAGGTCAACGTTGTGCTGCCCAGGGCGGAGGGCGAGGACGTCGGGTGGCCCAGACGACATGCACTGCATGCGCAAGTCTTCGAGCGACTGCTCAGCTCGCTGCAGCGACCCACAGCCTGTATTGGGTAAAGAAATAGATGGCTCCCTTCAACCTGGAGGCGACACCATTGCCGCGCACAACGGACTTCCCTGGCGTGTTGACGCCTTCGCATGCAGCTTCCTCGGCCGCGTCGGCTTGTCTGTTACCTGGGCAAGCACAGCCTTGGTTGCAAACTTCTAGTGGGCACGCCCTGCGCCAGTCCAGCGTACATCGAGCATGTGGACTGTGTACCGCATGCGGTCGTCTTAGGGCTGTTTCACAGCATGCCGACCGTCCTGCCGGATCGGATCGGTCTTGGTCTCCGTCTTGAGCGGCAGGCAGCACGTCGAGGACGTCGTGACGTGCTTCGCGGTCGCGATGGACGCCATGTCGACCACCTTGACGGTCGAGAACGTTGTCGGGCCGGACTTGAGTGTCTGCGACTGCGTCTAGCGACGCTAAAAGACACGCCAACACCACATATACGTCAGTCACTAGCCACCGCATCCTGTTGACACCCGACCACTTACCTTGGCACGCTTGTGAGCGTCTGCGGTCCGGACTTGGACGCAGTTATCACGCTCGCGATGCCGTCGGACTGTGTGATCGTCCGTTTTGGCTCATGAAGGCGCCAAACCACGTTGGAGAGTGCTTGGTCGTCGTCATGTTGGTCTCGGCCGCGTTCATGACTTTGACGACGCTGTCTGACAGCACTTGGACGTCCTGAAGTCTGATGTGCCGCTGCCGAAGTACTCGAGACCGCACCTGAACACCTTCAAGTCAGCCTCGGACGCACTTAGGCGGCTGTCAAGGTAGGTGAAGAGCTAGTGCACGTACTCAGCTTGGTCGCGAGCTGATTTGACTGCTTCTGGACTCCCTTGGTGAGTCCTTGAGGCCATCGAACTGCCGGTTGAGCCACGCGGACAGTTTGATGTCCCCCCACGCTTTCTGGCCCGGGCACCTGCTTCACAAATCACAATTGCACCACAAACACGACACCAACGTCAGTTCCGCGGCCACTAGCTTCACCGCACACTCGAATACTCGGTGCAGACGCGTGGAGTGCCCTTCGGGCGGACTGGCTGCTTGACGGGGTAGCTCTGACGACCGTTGGATTGCCATGGAGTGTGGTGTGATGCGCTTGGACTGTCTTGGAGGCTGCACGACGACTTGTGATGCTGTTGGGCTGGGCTTGAACGACGTCGAGACGGTCTTGGACACTGTTCGTCTGCTCTCGAGGCTGGTTGACTGCACTTGGGTGGTCGGGTCGGTCTTGGACGATGCGGTTGCTGGATGTCGCGATGTCAGGCAGCCGATGTCCGTCAAAGCTATGCCTACTGCTGCTAGACTACCTACTTGGGCTGCTACTCGCTCTTTTCATGCAATCTAACCTACCAAACCGCTGCCGAATGGCGGTTCGCTCGAGCCACTCGCGGGTGTCGTCGCCTCGACCCGCGAGCTTGGTCGCCATCCGGCTCGAGCTGCTCTCGGACTTCGTCGCCTCTGTCCTTGAGCTTGTGACCGGTCAGCTCGGGCTGCTCTCGCCGACGTCAGCAGCGACGTCTCGTCACCTCCGTCCGTGAGCTGGTCGGCCTTGTCTTGACTGGTCCCGTCTTGATCGCCTCGCCCTTGGACTGCTTGGTCCTTGGTCCTCCCTCGCGGCGACGCTGCACGGCTCGAGTGGCGCTGCGTTCTTGTCCTCTA
>JAADXY010000817.1:0-13931 GCA_023338065.1 Phytopythium montanum
GCTCGCGCGGCAGGAAGTTCATCTCCTGCACGTCGGCGAACGCCGGGTCGGCCGCCAGCAGCGCCTCCAGCCGCTCCAGCCGCTCCACGTTGGCGCGGCCGCCGTGCACCACGAACGACAGCTCGCGGGCCGACAGCGGGCAGCTGCGGCGTTCAGCTTCCAGCAGTGCGCTCATGCCGTCGTCGATGAGTTGTCTGCGCTGGTTGACGCCTAGCTGAGGGCTCGAATCCGGAAATGGGGAACGTGGGGCGGAGTGGAGAGCTGCTCGCTTCGAGTCTGACGTAAAACGCCACAAGTTCAAGCAGATGGTGCTCGTTTGACATGCCATTCAAAACAGTGCTTATGCTTTCAAAACAACTTGCGTTTAGTATGTTGTTTTGAATTTTGTGATTTATGCGAAGAAACTGAAGTTGTTTGTTTACGTTGACAACTGACAACTGACCACGTTATCACAACGTCAACCGGGTCAAGCGATCTTACGCCCAAACCAACAACTCTCCACTCCACTCGACAGTCAATAGCCGCTGCACTCGGTTGCAAAGTCCTTCATTCAACTGCAAAGTCCATGGCCTCAAGCTCCTCGAGCGCGCGGTCCTTCTCCCTCGGCCGCCGCGACGAGCGCTTCACCAGGCTCGAGCGCGGGTACACGGGGTAGTTGTACACGTCCTCGTCGTCCTGTCTGTCGTCCGCATCGCCCGCGTCTCCTTGTACCTGCGTAGTGGGAGCTCCTGGTCCTACAATGTGACCGGCCGAGGGACTCGCCAGCTCATTGCCGAACGCTTCCGAGTGTGAGCCGGCCAGTTGAGGCAGGTAGCGGAGCGACTGCTGTCCTTGTGCCTGCTGCTGGTGCGCGAGCATCACCTGTCGCGACACGGGCCGTACCGGTGCAATACCAGAGAGTGACGGCTCAGCCCCGGACCGTTTCTTGCCGCCGCCGCTCGTCGGCTTGGGGATGTGCTTCTCTCCTCGCTTGCGCTCTCTGCGCCGGCTCGACGACGCGCTCAGCCACGTCCCGTCGTCATCTTTGGGGGCCGCAGGCTCCACAACCGTCGGCCGCCACGCCCCGGTTGCTGTACAGCCGCCGCCACTCTCGTCCGTCGACTCCGTCAGCTTGCGCAGGCTGCTGTTGCTGCTCGAGTGCGGCTCCTTGCGGCCCTTGCGGCCGCCGGACCGCCGCTTCTCGCCCCTGGACACCGGCTTGTCCTCCGTTCGACCAGCCAATCGCGGTCTCCCTCGTGAGGTGTCCGGCTGACTATCACCCGTCGCCCCCGGCCCTCGACTGTCTTCCTCCTCGCAGCATCCCGCACTCGCAGCCAGCTTGGCTCCGTCAGGCGGACTCTGTGTCCAGGGGCCACAGCTGATACTAGCGACCGAGTCGACGACCGCCAGCGGAGGTGAGAGGCCCTGGAAGTACGGGTGACGAAGACACTCGTCGCTCGTGAGCCGGCTTTCCGGACACAGCTGCACCGTAGCTTCCAGGAACGAGATGGCCTGTTTGGACAGCCGGCCGCAGTACCGTCGGTGCAGCGTCTCCGGGTGCTTGACGTCTGGGATCTTCATGCCCGAGAAGCGCGGGTTGGCGGCGAAGAGCTCCCGGTGGCGCTTGTGCAGCGGCCCGAGCACCTTCTGGATCAGGTACAGCTGGTCGATCTCGCTCTCGCCCGGGAACATGGGCTGCCCCTCGACCAGCTCGCCCATGATGCACCCGACGGCCCAGATGTCGACCGACTTGGAGTACTTGGAGTCGCCCAGGAGCAGCTCCGGCGCGCGGTACCAGCGCGTGGCCACGTACTCGGTCAGGTCGCTGCTGTCCTTGGCGCCGCCGCCGACCATGCGCGCGAAGCCAAAGTCGCACAGCCTGAGCGACTGGTCTCCGCTCGCCAGGTTCACCAGCAGGTTCTCGGGCTTGATGTCCCGGTGGATGACGTTGTTGGCGTGGCAGTAGTGGATGGCGCAGCACAGCTGGAAGACGTACGCGCGCACGAGCTCGCCGTCAATGCCGTTCGGCCGGTCCTCGAGCACCTCGAGCAGGTTCTTCTCGACGTACTCGAACACGAGGTACAGCCGGCCCTTGCGCCGGAACGCCTCCTTGAGACTCACAATGTTGCCGTGCTTGAGCAGCCGCAGCATCTTGACCTCGCGCAGCGTCGTCTTGCGCACCATCGGGTCGTCCTCCTCACTCTCTTTGAACTTCTTGACGGCCACCAGCTCGTTCGTCTCGCGGTTGCGGCACTTGAGCACCACGCCGTACGCCCCCTCGCCCACGACGCCCAGCACTTCGTACTTGTTCATGCTCGCCACCGCGCAGCTCTCGTCTCTAGCGAGCCCTCCGACGTCCAACGCGCGCTCATCATCGCCGTGGGTCCACTGCTCCCTCTCGTCTTGGGCTATTTATTGCGGCGACGCCAAATATACCAGCGCCACTCGCGCGCCGGAATAGACGGCAGCGACACTTGCTTCTGCTCCCTCTGCGTCGCCACGAACATCCATCCTTACAGCGCGCGTCGCCTCTTTGCGTCCTGCCTCGACGAGACTCGGCGCACTTGCTTCGTTCGTCGCCGCTTGCCAGGGGTGGATCCAGACGCTTGACTCGCCTGACTATCGGCCGAGCTTGGTCCCACCGCTCGCGTTGCTTGGCGCGGGGGACTCAACATCTCGATCGCTTTGCCTGGAGATGCCTGGGACTCAGAGCCGCTCCTTGCCTGTACCGAGGGCTGCTCTTCCTCCTGTGCGTTGTCGATGCGGCTACGCGACGGCGAGTTGGCACTGGCAGGAAGCGAGGGGGTTTCCGCCTCAGACTCGGTCTGTTGCTCCTCGTCACGCTCCGATACCTCGTCGAGTGAGTTTCTGGATCGCTTGCCAGGTCGAAGACGTAGGAAACTAGTGCCCGTGTCGTTGTCTGTGCCATTCCAGTCGCTCTCGCTCTCCGACGACTCCGAGTCACTCGGGCTGCTCCCACGACTCACGAGCAATCGCCTCCTTTGAGCAGCAGCTCGCCTCGTCGCTGGTCGGACTGGACGCTTCTTCACCGCAGTATCAGCCTCGTCACTCGAGCTCGAGCTGCTGTCAGCCTCATCCTCGTCCTCGACGCTCGACTCGCTCTCCGTCTCCAGTCTGCGCTCTCGAGTCACGGGGCGACCAGTTCGTGCTGCAGCTCTTGTACGGGGACGAAGCCGCCGTCCACTCTCCGATGACTGACCATCAGATTCCTCAAGCGATTCCCAGCTCCCCTGCTCTGTCGTGCCGAGACGCTGTCTGTAGTCCTCGTAAGCGAGGGTGTGCGCCTCGTGCCAGCGCTCTTGACAGTCCTTGCGGACCGCCGGGTCTGCCGCGTGCTCGGCCGCCCACCCGACGTACGCGGCGTCCTCTTCGTCCGGATGCAGCTTGGTCTCCCACTTCCAGTCCTCAAGCGCCATACTCCGACGCTCCTTGAGCTCCAGCTGCCAGGGCTGAACCTTAGCCAGCCGTCCATTGAGCACAGACTTTCCCCTGTCCTTAGCCTTGGGTTTCCTGTTTCGACTCGTTTCCCGCCGTCTCTGCGGCTTTTTCCTGCTGGTCGCGCGCGTTCTCGTCTCGCGGTCCGGGTATATCTCGTCCAGGCGTTTCCGGCGCTCCTGGCGCTTCCGTCGGTCTTCTTCCAGGCGCTCCTGGCGCCTCCGACGCTCGTTCTCCCGGTCCTCCAGGCGCTTCGCCTCCTTGAACGCCTTCTTGTACTGCGTCATCTCCATGTGCACGAGGACTCCCGGGTCGTACGGCGCCGGCGGCTTCTCTCGACTGCTCGCGGCCTTCGAGCTGTGCGTATCCAAAGCGCCGACGAGCTGCGCGAGCTGCTGCTTCGCCTGAGCTTTGCTGGCGACGTCGTGCACCTGGACAGCCACCTTGTGGGTCCCACTGACGCTCCTGCCCTCCACGGACACCGAGTACGCCGGCGTCCCCGATATTGCGCTCGAACGGACAGCAATGCGAGTCGACACGCCGGGTGGTAGAGCCTTCACGGCGCTGTCTTCGGCCTCCACAGGCGTTGACTGAGTGCATTCAGCGCCTGTAGTCTGTGAGAACCACCCCGGATGGCTCTCGACTGCACGGCTCATCCAGCTCTTGGACTCGACGGTCTCCTCCACGGTCATGACCGGCGCGGATGGACCCCGGATGGCTGCCAAATTGAGCTGGATCTGCCGTACGAGCTGGTCGAGCAGTGTGCTTGGCGACTGCTCCACGCTGTGGGTTGCGCCTTGACGGACGTACTGCGGCCAGTCGAAGCCAGCCAGCTCACTGCGGACGAACGCGCTCACCGCCTGCTGCGTCAGCGGACAGACGACGTCGGGTTCACGGCCAGAGGCGTCATCATCTTCGCGCGTCTTGGTCATGTCTTCCGCCATCTGCTTCATGGACTCATCCATGACGACAGCTGCAGCCACCGCAGCCGAGTCGTCCATGGAGCCGATGAGCTCGTCCACATTGGACGACTGGAGGCTGGCGAGGTACACGACGTAGTCCACAAGATCCTGCAGTATGGACGAGGGCGGGAGCATCATACAGTTTAGCTACGGCGCACATTCACGACAGGTCCCCGCAAGATGGAGCAAGCGTACCTCGGGCGGCAATGCGGCCTCTCGATCTGTTAGGTGTGGTCGACAAACAGCATCAACAGTCGACAGTCAGTCCCCATTGGCGTCTCACATTGCATCAAGCCGAGAAACGACTTGCCTGTCATATACGTGGCATTGTCGATCGCGCGCTCGAGCTGGGCCTCGCCGACTTTGTCTAGCCCCTACGTCCATCAAGGTAAACAAGCGGTCAGTAACTGGCACCGTCCTCGTCCCTCCTCCGATCGCTCCTCTTACCGCGTTGTGGCGCCGCAACGAGGTGCTAGTACTGCTCCTTAGCGGCTGGATGGCCTCGAGCAGCGTGGCCGCATCCTTGCCCACCGGCACCCTCGAGGTCATGGCTGCCTTGTTGTGGAGCAGGTAGTTCCGCATCGACAGCGGCGCCATGCTCTGCAGCTCGCCCAGCTCGTCCCGCTCCTCCTCCTCCTCTTCTTCCTCCTCCTCTTGCTCACTGCTACTCTCGCTCAAGGCCTTGACCTTGCGCTTGTACAGGTTCTCAGTCGATGGAACGCCAGCCCAACGCCGAGCGACTCGCAGGCGCTTCGCTCGCTCATCCCTCATCTGCTGCGTCGCCTGCACCGCCTCCTCCTTGTTGTGCAGCACCGCCGGTGGGTGGAGCAGGAAGCAGCTGCATCCCACGTTTCTCGCCAGTCGCTGTCGTTCTGTGGAGTCCGCTGCGGCTCGAAGCTGGTGGAGCGCGCGCCTGTGCTCCAAGCAGCGGCAGTGACCGCCGCTCTCGTTGCTCTTGCGCTGACAACCGAGGCAGAACGCGCAGCGCGTCGACGCCAGGCCGGCCGCTACACAACCGCAAGCGCGTGACTCACGACACAGCACGCGCGCGGCGCGGCGCGGCGCCAGACGCCCGCAGACGCAGTGGCGCTCGATGCACTTGCCGCAAAGATGGCAGCCCTCGCGCGTTTCGCAGCGGCACGCCGGCGGCTTGGCGCGCTGCCGCAGTAGCCGAAGCTGAGACACCGGCTGCTCTGCAGGCGAGTTGGCCGTCACCGGCGGCTGGTGCGTGGCCGCCGGGCCGCTTGGGGCCGCGGAGCCAGCGCCGTCGCCGCCGCCGCCATCGGCTTCCATTGCTTCGAAGTGAGCCATTCAACGGCAACTGGTTGTAAAATAAAAATGATTGAAATTGTTTTTGGCAATTATGCTCATCTCAAGTGCCATTTCGGAAAGCGCCTGGAGCGGCCGCCATGGAGAACGTCAAGCGCGGGAAGCTCAAGCTCAAGACGGGCATGTCGCTCAAGCCCGCGGCGGGCAAGAAGCACAAGAAGAGCAAGAAGAGCAAGAGCAAGGCGGCGGCCTCAACCTCAGTGGCGGAGACTGGCGACATCTGCGAGCAGCAGGAGCAGGAGCAGGAGGAGCAGGAGGAGCAGAGCGCCGAGTTCAGCGGCTTGACGCCGGCGCAGCGCCGCCACGAGGAGCACCGCCGCAAGCGGGTGCGTCGCTCGGTACTGGTGAAGGTAGCCCCTTGCGGATACTAACGCGTTGGCTGGCGCAGGAGCAAGAGGAGATCGAGAAGGTGGCGAGCAAGACGTACCGGGAGCGCGTCGAGGAGCTCAACCAGTACCTCGCCAGCGTCACTGAGCACCACGACATCCCGCGGGTTCGTGCGCCGCCGCTGTATCGTCTAGACTATGGCGACGAGGATACTGACGTCTGGCTGGTAACGAGCAGGTGTCTGCTGCAGGCAACGGCTAGCCTGGAGAAGAGCAGAGGGAGCGAGTCCTGCATCTTTCAATGTACCCAACGCGGCGTTGGCAGCGCCACCTGCACGACACAACCGCCTCCATTGCTGTACCGGATTACACCGTCGTTGTTTACTTACAATTGCCCAGCGCGTACGCGAGCACACACAGAGACATACAGACGCGCTGCTTCTACCAGACTGAGGCGCCTTGGTGACCATACAGCCCAACCTACTCGTCGCCGTCGTCGTCTTGGTCGGCCAGCGCGTCGTACTCGATGCAGACTTCGGTCGCGTTCCAGTTGCGGCCGCGCACGTCGCCGCACGAGAAGTAGAGCTCGCACAGGTGCGTCGTGGTGCTGTGGCAGCTCATGGGCGACGAGTGCTTGCAGCGGATCTCCTGCACCATGCCGCCGAGCTCGTCCACCTGCGGCACGATGTCCTTGCGCGGCTTCATGGTCAACACATAGTCGCGCACGTCCTGCGCCTCGATGCCGAAGCGGCCGAGCGAGTAGAGCAGCCCCGGGCCGGAGAAGGACACGGCCCGCGTCTTTGTCTTGGCGCCGGCCATGGCCGCGATCGCCCCGCCCAGACTGTGGCCCGTGAGCACCAAGTTCTCTCCGCCCTTGGCCGCGCGCACGCCCACGAGGTAGTCGAGCAGCTCCGTGTACACCGGCGCGGGCATGACGGTCGCCAGCAGCTGCATGGACAGCATCTTGACGATGAACTTGCGCGGCAGCTGCTTGAGGAAGGGCACGAACACGTTGACGGCCTGCATGATGGTGATGCCGAACCAGAAGTGCATGTCCTCGAGCGCGTCCGAGACGGAAGCCGTGCCGCGCACCGCGATCACCGTCATGTTGATGGACGGGAAGTGCAGCTCCATCCACACCTGGTAGTCCGAGTCGTTGTTGCGCGCCACGTACTCAAAGTCCTCCAGCTCCGTCCCGTTGAAGCGGTTGGTGAGAGCCGCCATCTGCTGCTCCGTCGTCGCGCCGTACGCCGCGTCCGCCATGAGCGCGAAGTCCATGACGTTCAAGCCGCCGTAGTTGATGCTGCAGACCGGGTACTGCGACGTGTCGTCAAACGTGATGGCCTTCCCGTTGATCGTCAGCGAGTCTGTCGCCGCCTGAGTGAGCGGCACGTCGCTCGTGCCGTTGCGGTACGGGCCGAGCTCGAACGAGCCCGTGGACGCGAACGTACCGATAATGATGGCCGACGAGAAGAAGACGAGCGAGACGACCACGAAGGCCGTGATGAAGTGCCGGAAGGCCTTGCCGAAGATCTGCGGGAACCGCTGCTGGATGGCCGAGCTCAGCAAGATCATGAAGACGCCCATGATGGGCCAGCCCACCATGAAGGACCACAGCGACAGCAGCGCCGAGCCGATGACCGCGACCAGCAGGACGAGCGCGCGCACGCGGAACGACAGCGCGTGCCACGGGTTCTTGGCCCGCACCTGCGCGCGCATCTCCCGGATGCGCTCCATCCTCCGCGCGTATCCTGACAGCGCCGGCTCGGCTTGCGCTTCCACTTCTACAGCCTCGAACGCGCTCACTTGGATCGTCACGTCTCGGTCGTCATCTTCATCGTTCTTGGCGCCGTGCTTCTTCCCTCGACCGAACCATCCGAGCGGGTTGATGGTGACGCCGACGTGGTGGTAGAACCGGAAGCCGACGTCAAGCAGCCACAGGTTCTCGGCGCGCTTCTGGCGCTCAAGCTGGGTGAGAGCGCGTCGCATGCTGCGTCGCCGACGGCGGTAGTTGCTCACGAGCATGCGCATCTTGTTGTTGCGGCTGCTCCAGAAGTGCGTGACCATCCAGAGCACGAGGTAGGCGCTGAGGAGCCAGAAACCCATCTGCACGTAGGCCAGGAAGGCGTCCGAGAAGGACCACGAGCTGACGAACTTCCACACAAGCGCCGCGAGCGTCACGACCTCGAACAGCACCGGGCACACCAAGTCGACGACGACGAACGTCGACAAGTCAATCACCGGCCCTTCATCGCGCACCTTCTTGATGAGCACCGTGGCTTGCACCGCCGCCTTGGCGCGCTTCCAGCGGTTCGCGACCGTCGGATTGGCGCCAGCAGCGCTTTCTTCAGCACCTAGAGCCTCTGAGGGAGCCACGGGAGCACTCGCCTGCTTCTCCTCGGCGACCACCCGCCGCTCTTCCGTCCGCTCCCACGCCTCGTCCTCCTCCTCCTTGTCGTCGTCCAGGAACGGGTCGTTCTTGGCAGTGAGCAGCAGCGACGCGCGCGGCATGCGGTGTTTTCGGGCGGATGTAGTGCCTCTCGGAGAGCTCGGGCGTTCCGCAGGTGACATGGCTCCGGCTTCGGCTAGCTGTTCGACTGGAGCGTCTTCCTCTGTGGCGGCGTCATTCGCGACCGACTCGGGCTCCTTGATGGCCTTCCGGTGGCGCAGGTAGTGGATGACGACGGCGAGCGACAGCCTGAAGTTGGGCAGCGACCCGTCGACCTTGTTGATGGCGTCCAGGAAGAGCCGCCAGGCCTCCTCGAAGAGGTACGAGAGGAAGAAGAGCACGAGCGGCAGCAGCACGAGCAGCGCGACGGCGCGCGCGGCGTAGTAGTCGTCGAACTTGGCGCTCGGCAGGAAGATGGCGAAGAAGATCTCCATGAGCAGCGTGAAGGAGAACATGAGGATGACCATGACGACCAAGAAGGCCAGGTAGCCGAACCGGAACTGGCAAAACGTGCGGTAGAACCGCCAGGACGCGTGCGCGCGGTGGTGCGCGTGCAGCTCCTCCATGCGTCCCTCGGCGGTCGCGTACGCCTCGTCCCTGCGTCGGTATGCGTCTCGTAGGAGCGCGGAGTACGCCTTCTGGCCCAGCATGCCGTCCCGTGGCGGCGCCTGTGTGCTCGTAGGTGACGCGATCGCCTGCTGCTGCTGCCCCTGACGTCCCTGCGTCTGCTGCTGCGTCTGCATCTGCGCCTGCGGGTTGACGCCGCGCGTGCTGGCCGCCTGGAAGTTGGAAAACGCCAGTGACGACGAGCGGCTCGAGCTCAGCGCGTCCTCCTCCAGGATCGGAACGTCCGTCGACGCCTTCTTGAGCAACCGCCGAGGCATGCGAGCCGGAGAGCGGCTGGCAGGCGATCCGGTAGTGAACCCGCCCCTGCCGTGAATCCTCCGCCCGACCAGTCGCACCACCGGAGTCGGTCCTTCCTGCAATCGCCCACAAATGCGCAGTGCTTGCTCAAGTTATGAAGGGCTACCTTCTGACTACTTTGTGAGTCCATGGCATACTGGGCTCAAGTGATTCTGAAACGGTCCCCACCGAACACATTCCCCTAACACTGGCCCCTGTTACGTCTCCGACCAAAAGGTTACGTTCCCACCCTTCCATTCGTAACCTGTACCCTCGATTCCAATTCCAGCAGACCAATGGACCGATCGAGCACCTTGGACCGCCCTGGCGGCGGTGACGAGCGGCGCAAGGCCGCGGCGGGCACAGGCCCGTACTCGCAGCTAGCGGAGCTCTACGGACACTCGAGCGCCGTGTACGCGCTCGAGTTCAACTGCGACGGCTCGCTGCTAGCCTCGGGCTCCAAGGACAAGACGATCCGCGTCTGGCCGCACGGCGCGGTGCGTTTGATACCGGTGCTGCTTATATCACTGGCTCAAGCGCTCACGCTCGCGTAACCCCGCCTACGCGTACAGGACCGCGAGTCGCGCGAGCTGCGTGGCCACACGGAGCCCATCACGTCGCTGGCGTGGGACCCGACGGCGCCGCAGCGACTCGCGAGCTCGAGCGCCGACAAGACGGTGCGCGTCTGGGACGCCAAGGCCGGCCGCATCGCGCACAGCATCTCGCTGCAGCTCGAGGCGCTCAACATCGTCTACAGCCACGACGGCAAGTACATCGCCGCCAGCGACCGCAGCACCGTCGTGCTCATCGACACGCGCAAGAACCGCGTCGTGCGCCGCGTCGTCAACCCCTACGAGGTGCGGCTCGGCTCCTTGTCAGTCTCACCCGATACTCCACACCATACTTACTATGTGGTGTGAGCTGCAGGTGTACGAGGTGCAGTTCAGCAGGGCCGGGCTGCTCTTCGTCGCAGCAGGTGCGGGCGAGTGAGTGCCTCACCGTCCCACACGAAAGCGATGGCTAACGTTCCCTTCTCTCCTCTCTACTGGCCAGCGCACCCGTCCGGCCACGGCACGTTCGAGATTGCCCGGATCGTCGCTGACAAGAAGGGCACACCGAATCTGGAGAACATCCAGAAGGCGCGTGGAGGCGTCGCTTGTATGTATACCGTTTGCCTTGCCTGTTGACTGACGGCTCGTGGCTTGGCACTGCAGGTTGTGGCGCATGCTGGGGGCTGCTTCTGCCTCGACCTGCACCCGTCTGGAAGGTTCGACTGCCCAGACTCTTTCGCTTTCGGGTGGACGAGCGTCTTGCTCACGCTTGTGCATCCGTGTGATGCAGAAACCTGGCGCTGGGCGGTCTGGACTCGCTCATCAGCATCTGGGACCTGGAGGAGCTGTACTGCGTGCGCACCATCGTGATCACGACGTGAGTGATGGGCCCAGGACTACCTTGACTGGGTCGCGATGGTAGTGCTAACACGTTGTGCTTGTCGATGATGCCAGGGCGAGCATCCTGTCGGTCCGCTTCAACCACGACGGCAAGTACCTAGCGGTGAGCATGGAGGACACCAACTTGTCGATCGTGGACGTGCAGACGGGCGATACAGTCGTGTCCTTGACGCTGCAGAAGCAGCTCGACTACCTGTGCTGGCACCCGCGCAAGAACGAGCTGGCGTACGTGGGCGACCGCCCGTCGAGCGACAAGAACAGCAACCGAGACGGCGTCATCAAGGCGATCGTGCTCAAGGAGCCCGTCATGTGAGCGACCACACCGTCCGAACCGGGCCCAGTCGCTATCCTCATCCAATACACTCCTCACTCTGGCCAAGACTCGATCTCTACCCCGAGTGGCTCCCCAGCAGCGGCGTCGTCAGCTGTGCCACGTACGCCCCCATCTGCATGCGCGCTCTCGCTACTCCAAGGTAGCAGCTGCACTGCTTCATGGTGGCCGTGGCGCCGATCTCCTGCGCCAGTCGGTACGCCTGGTCGAACGCTCGCTCTGCCTTGGCGTAGTCTCCACTCTTCCCGGCCAAATGACCCAGCTGGATCCACGCGAACGTCTCGCCCGGGCGGTCGCTCACCGACTGGATCAGCTGCAGGTGCTGGTTCATGCACGCCGTGGCGGTCTCGGCGTCGTCCTGGCGGCTGGCTAGAAGTCCGAGGTTGCCTACTGCCAGGCTCTGACCGTACGCGCTGTTGAGCTGGATGGCGAGCCGAAGGGCCTCTTGGTGGTGCCGAGCGGCCTGGTTCGGGTCGCCGAGTGAGCCGAACGCCAGCCCGAGGTTGAGGTGCGCCACGAACTTGCCGGCGTTGTCCGCCGCGTCCAGGTGCTTGGCGTGGTACTCGGTGGCGAGCCGCAGGCTGCGGCTTTGCGCGTCCACGAACTTGCCCGTGTAGACGTACTCCTTGTTGGCCGACGACAGCAGCATGTAGTTGATGCCGATGCAGTTGGCCGCGAGCCCGACGAACATGCCGTGCTGCGTGCTCTCGCTGATGGACAGCATCAGCAGGTAGTAGTCGATCGCCTTGGAGTAGTCCTCCACATTGTCGTAGAGGATGCCGAGGCTGAGCAGCAGCATGGATTCCGTCAGACAAGCTCGACTTTGTCATGTAAAGACCGAGAAGCGTACCACAAGTAGGCTGTGCACTCAGCATCGTGGCGTCCAGCGCGCTTACTGGACTCGGCCTGGGTCATCATGAGAGTGTTAGCGTCCACAGAAGCCTGAACGTTGCGGTGCTGAGACGCTTCTTGCCAGCATGGAGTACTCCTTGATGAGCTTGGCCGAGACGGCTCGCTCCCGGTCCTTGAGCTTCTGCGACGAGCACGAGCTGAGCTTGGCGGTGATCTCCTCGCCATTGTCGAATGTCTCGTGGATGCGGCCGCGCAGCTGCCTCAGAGCCGCCGCGTGCGGAGAGAAGACCGTCTGCCGGGTCCGCTCCTCGCGCGTCACTGCCAGCACGCGCGCCGGCGTCTTGATCTGCGATCGCGCGGAAGGTTAGAGCATCCACTCACCAGTCCGATGCAATAATACAGTGTACTTGCGCTGGCGGGCGCGTCCACGCGCTGTGGCAGGTCGAGCTGCGGCGTCGGCTCGGCCAACTGCGTGCCCTCGTGATGGTTGACCGTCGTCACGTTGGTCGCCAGCCTGTGGAGAAGCGGACAGCACCACGGTCAGAACTCTCCCATCGCCCTCTCCTCCCTCTCCTCCTCAGTACGCACGGGTTCGCACTGGCGTCGCGCGCGGGCGAGGCCGGCGGAGACGCGCGCGACCGCTGCATCACCTCCTCCCTCCCCAACTGACGCAGCTCCTGGCGTCGCTTGAGCAGTTGAAGAGGCCGACAAAGACCAACACTCTACCAGTATAAACCGGTTTTTTACCGGTAAAATTGATGGAATGCTGGTCAGTTGATTCGAGTGTCTCTGTCACATTCCGACTTTGCGGCTCGAAGTGCTCAATGGCAGAGACGGCGAGCGACCCGAACTGCGTCGAGCCGGCGTGCGCGTCCAAGGTGGACCTGTTCCGCAGCTTTGTGGGCGACACGGGCAAGGCTAAGACCAAGGGCAAGGCCATGGGCAAGGCGAAGGTTGCGGCTGCGAACGCGCCAAAGGACTGTCCTTTGGGCCGCGAGGACCTGGGCACGGCCACTTGGGGACTGGTGAGGAGCGCTTCCACCTCTCTCTCTCTCTCTGTATGTAAGACTCGCTGGCTGACGGCTGCGCACCCCGCTCTCTAGCTGCACTCGATGAGCGCGTACTACCCGGAGAAGCCGTCGCCAGAGTACCAGGCCAAGGCCAAGACGTTCGTCGAAGCGCTCGCGCTCATGTACCCGTGCGTGCACTGCGCCGAGGACTTCCAGAAGGAGATCCAGAAGTCGCCGCCCCGGTAAGACGAGCAATTCCTAGACCTGCCAACTTGTTGGGCTCGACTCTCTAACGGGCTGTGCCTTGCTACCGCAGCGTGGACTCGCGCACGACCTTCTCCATGTGGCTCTGCGAGCAGCACAACGTGGTGAACCGCAAGATCCACAAGCCGTTGTTCGAGTGCACGATGGACCGACTGGACGAGCGGTGGAGGAAGGGCCGCCCGGAGTGCTGGGGAAAGGACGCCGACCCCGAAGTGACGCCGGCGTCGCTCGGGAAGGAGTAGGAGCGCCACACTCGCTCCAGCTTCGCGTCGAGGGCAATAGGACGACGGCGCGTGCAGTGGAAGCAAATGCCCTTCAAGCAGGCTGACTCTTACTTTGGCCAAGTGTAAATTTCATCGTCGAAAGGGTCACTCGGACTCATCGGCCTACTTGTCGGCGGGCGGAGCGTCTGCGTCGGCCGAGGCGTCGGGCACGAGCTCCTCGAGCTTCTCGAGCGCCGCGGGCTGCACGGCGTGGAGCCGCTTCTCCTCGTCAAAGGCGGCGCGGAGCTCGTCCACGATCTGCAGCAGCAGCTCGTGCTTGAGGTTCACGGAGGCGAACACCACGGCCGCGTCGTAGCCCGACTCCATGCACGAGATGTACGCGGCCGCGTACGCCA
>JAADXY010000818.1:0-13913 GCA_023338065.1 Phytopythium montanum
CGGTTCCCCAAGACTCAGTCGAGATGCTGTAAAGCGGTCTTCTGCTTCAGATGCAAACGCTCCGACCACGAAGGCGAGTGTCAAGACCTTAGTCTGGCCACGTTCGACCCGAACAAGTTCATCATTCGCTGCCGCGACTGCCGCATGCTCATCACGAACGACGGCTACTGCGACAACGTCACGTGCGTCTGTGGGTTTGAAATGTCGTGGAAGCTCGAGGTATCGGAGCAGGAGAAGCTCCGAGCAGTCGGGACGCCAGTGAGGCGGAATCAACGGCAGAGTCGACTCGTCTTGAAGCGCCTGGCCGAGGAGCAGTGGGGCAGTGGAGATAGTTGAGGAACGTATCTCAATTGCTCGCTCGACTCTCACGCTGAGGCGGTCGGGATGAACAAGTGATAGTCGTCACACAGTGTGAGAGTATCGATACCCTCAAATTGATACGATGGCTACACACATGGATACACTGATGTATTAGTTCTGGTGAGTGAAGGTTGTCGGATACCTTGCCATGATGCCTTCACCTCGGCGCCACCACGCCACCGCGCAGTCCATTTCTCCATCACCACGGACTCGATCAAGGCGACTGCCACTACCCACAACACCGAGCGGTATGTCGTGCCAGATCTGCTTGAAAGCGTCGGCTCCGCTCGCTATGCTGGACGGGATCACGCCCGGCGTGTGCCGTCGCTCGTGCCCTGGCCGCGTCTGCGTCTTGTGCCTCGCGCGTCACGTTCGAGTGGCGCTGGACAGCTGCTGCGCTGGCACTCTGCCGGTGGTTCGGTGTCCCGTGTGCGTGACTCCCATGCGCATGAAGTGCTGGTATGAAACGCTCCTGCGCAGTCACGAGACGATCGATCGAGCATCGACGCTGCGCTTCGAGTACAACCGACTGTCGGATCGCGCCTGCTCCCTCACCATTCCATGCTGTCAGAACGTGTACTACACGCACCTGCCAATGGTTCGAAGGCACCGGAACACCAAGCCTTCGCCCCAGTTCATCGAGTACCGTCGACAAGTCACGCTGTTCTGTCGTCATCGCCTTGAAGCGCCAGAAGTGATCGCGTTCGCGATCGCCCGCTTCGGCATCGAGGAGACTCGGAAGCTCATAGATCCGACGCTGGAGCGCATCGCTGACAGCGAGCGACGCGCACGACTCATGTTCACGTACCTCGACCAGCTCCCCAAGACGGTCAGTCGCTGCTGCTGCAACGCGGTCTTCTGCTTCAGATGCAAGCGGTCCGACCACGACGGCGAGTGTCAAGACATGAGCCTGGCCACTGTGGACCCGAACAAGTTCGTCATTCGCTGCCGCAACTGCCGCATGCTCATCACGTACGGCAACTACTGCGACAATGTCACGTGCGTCTGTGGCTTTGAAATGCTGTGGAGACGTGAAGTCGCGCGGCAAGAGAAGCTCCGAACACTCGGGCGGCCAGTGAGCCCGAATCCTCGACGGAGCAGACGCGCGCTCCTTGAAATGCGGCGGAGACGGTAGGTAGGCTCTTGTCAAGCCAACGAGACGCCGAGATCATAGTGACTGTAGCTCCATCACTACCATCAATGATCGCAAAGGGTTGAGAGTCTGTATTCCCATTCGTCCAGGCTCCCAATAGACCGCCTCACACTCGGTACGGCGGCAGCACTGCTGGTCCACTGAACGAGCAGTCTCCAGGCCGGTAGCTGCGCGAATGAGTGGCCATCTGTGCGATGGCGCAGCACGAGCACCAGGCCGAGACGCAGCAGTCCTCGCAGCAGTTGCCGGCGATGAAGAACCGGCGGCGGACACGGACGCGGGCGTAGCATACGAGTAGCGAGAAGATGCCCTCGAGCAGCATGATGACCAGGAAAATGACCGAGTTGAGCGCTGCAGCGTCGTCGTCGCTCGAACTCGACGACGGCCGAATGAGTCGGAGGATGACGATTGGGAACCCGACGAGGATCACGCGTCCAAGTGCGACTCTGTAGCTCGTGATGCCGATACGAGCGTACACCTGGGCGAGCGCCACACAAGGGCAGCAGCTCGACATGAGGCAGTTGGGGACGCATACGTTGCAGCAGTCGCAGAGGCCGGTGGCCCACCGCCCAGTCTGGATGCCGCAGTTCGGGTCTGGAGCACTGGAAGCGTCGATTGGAGCCACTTTGACGGCCCAGTTGGTCGCGGCGACCACGTGCGCGGTCGGGATTTGATCGTAGCCTGAGCCAGCAATGACCATCGGCTGTGGATAACCTCCATCTCCTCCAGGCATCGGGTACATGACGCCGGGTTGGAGTGGATATGCTGCTCCAGGCACGGGTTGATACCCTGCGCTTGGCTGTTGGTAGACTCCTCCCGGTGGGAACGGGTACGCCGCCCCTCCTGGCGGTGGCTGGTACATGACAGCGCCTTGGTACGCTCCTCCTGGCGGTGGCTGTTGATACATTGCACCGTCAGGGGCTTGGTACATGCCGTTGGGCACTTGTTGGTACGGATATCCCGGTGGCGGCTGGCTCGGATACCCCGCTTGAGGCGGATACATGCCGTCGAACTTGCTTGACTGCTAGCTTCTTCTCCTTGGGTTCAAGTTGCTCAGTGTGTTGTTCCTCAATGGAATTGGCGACTCCATCGAGGACACCTCGGTATTCTTGGTCATCGACAGCGTCACTATCTTGACTGGTTGCTAGTCGGACAGGAATAGACCACGGGCAAGTGGTTCTTGCCGCATCAGCGCTTCAATGTCGTCTTCGACGGCGTCTCGGATCTCCTGCTGCGTGTCACGACGCCTTGCGTCTGCCACCACCGGTCCAGTCAGATCGCGACTGTACTCCAGCCAGCTCTGGTCTCTATCCTCGCCCTTGAAGTCAGGATCACCGTCGCTCAGCCTCGCCTTCCAGGATGGAAGTGGTTTGTCACCGGTCGGGTGGTCGTTGGCGAACACCTCGCGAGAGTACAGGTCTTTGACGGCGTTGAAGACCTCAAAGTCGTCCGTCGAGTCGGCGCCGTCCATGTGTCGCCGATCGCCCAATGAAGCCGCTCTTGGAGGCTCTTGGACGCCATTACGAGCCGAAAGCTTCCGCTCTCGAGCCTCCATGTGCTCCTTGAGACGCTGAACACGATCTCTCGAGCCATTTCTTGTCATGTTGTGAGGAATTGGAGCCACCGGCGGAGGTTTCGTCATGTCGAAGACCAAGTCTTGAGTTCGGGGCCGGATGTCTTCGTCACGAGCCTGCACGCTCTCAATCGCATCGACGACTTCGAACAGAGACGTCTCGTACAAACTCCCAAAGCTGCTGTCCGCTGGGAGCTCACTGTCGTTGAGATTGGGACGGTGGAGTCCGTTCTCCTCGGCGACATCATCCTTTGTCTCTAGTGGTTGTCGTCTTCCTCTTCTTGGTCCATGTCGTCGACGCTCTCGGTCGCTCTCACTCGTCCAATCCTCTTCACTGCCGCTGGCTGAGTGAGATCCTCGTCTCTGGAGCTTCGATGTCGAGTATTTCGTTCCGTTCGCTCTGGTCGCAGACGGCTTCTGCTGGTGGCGACGACGTGAAGACCGACGGATCGATGGCTTATCGGCGTGAGAATGAACAGCCTGGTCGTGCTCCTTCTGGCGTCTGGTCTTGCTCGAGCGGCTCGCCTTGCCTGTGATGTCTCGGTGGTCAGACGACTCACTAGCTGAAGGTGAGCGCGCGTCAAAGTCGAGCCGCTTCACCCCCCGAGCTCTCCTCTTTGTCCCGCCTTGGTCCGACGAAGAAGGACCGTATGCGCTGCTTTCCCTTGACGATGGTACCTTGTCGTCGTCCACAATAGAAGCATTGCGGCCAGCTGACGACCTGTCCTTGCCTGCAACCTCATTAGTCTTCTCAGATCTTGGCGGTGTCTGCTTCTGTGATCCATTCGCTGGAGCCAGTCCCGAACTTGCAACTCCCATCAGCGCCTCCTCCATGCGCGCCTTCCAGTCGTCCATAATGGCTCGGATCGTCTCCGGCAGCTCCACCGACGTGTTCAGGAACGCCGACACGTCCAGCGGCGGCACTCCCTTCTCTTCTCTCGCCTCTCGTACACTTGTCGTCAACGGCTCAATACTCCGATCAAGTCTCTCGCTCTCCTTCTGCCGCTGCAGTCGCTCGTCCAGCTCTCGCTGCTTCTCAGTGACTCTCTCCTCCCGTTCCTGCACCAACTGCATCTGGGCAACACGCAGCTGCTCCCTCAACCCCCTCACCTCTTCCTCCCTCTTCTCCTGCTCCAGTCGCCTCTCCTCCTGCATCTCGTCACGCTGACGACGCACCAACAGCCGCAGCTTGTCCACTTCCGCCCGCAGCATGTCCATCGTCTGCTCGGCCTCGTGACGCGCCTGCATCTCGGCCTCGCCGCTCTGTTCCAGCGCCAGCACGCGCTCCTGATGACCGCGCAAAGAGAGTCTTACGGCCCGCAGCTCGTCACTAAGCTCGCGGATCTCGTCCGCGTCCCGCGTGGCCTGTGCGCGGAGACTGTCGAGTTCACTGCGCAGTACTGAGCGCTCGCGCTGGAAGGCCACCTCGCTCTCCTCGTGGATCGTCCCGACCTGGGCAAGGCACTCAAGGAGCTTTAGATCGCGATCTTCATGCTGATGTGGCTATTGGAAGACAGATGGAGCACCTCGACGACGCGTCGGACGAGCTGCGCGACCTTGTCCCTGTCCTCTGCGCACAGATCGGCGATGTGCGCGGCTTTAGTGGGCCGTGCTGGCGTATCGACGGCCGCGCGGACGTGTACCGACTGGCGCAGTGCGCGCCACTTCGACGTCTCGGTAGCGTTGGTTGTCGGTCTCTTGCTCGCGTTTTGCTTGCCGCTGGACGCCGCAGTGGGCGCCATGACTGAGGATACACGGCCGGGTATGCGGGCGGTGCTTGGTGACGGCTTGGAGGTGGTAGGGGCAGTGCTGGAGGCCGCGGGCCGCCGCCGCCACGCCTCGCTCATGGCTGCGTGCGTCTCTTGGATTCAGTAAGAGGGATCCTGAAGGGGTGTCTGTCCCAACAGCGTCATGATTGGATGAAATCGAAGGATTCGAGTGGTTATTGGACAAAAATTGGCGAGGATCACGGCAGCACTGTGGTCGACGCTGTCGTGAGTTGACCGAGTGACGTGACCGAGTCCTGACCGCGTTGATCGGCCGGCAATGACGGCGCCGCGCTCGGTAACAAGATGACCAGCATGTAGCCCGCTGTCAGTACATGCTCCTCCTGCGCCATGAAACGCGTCAGTAGGCCAACGGGAGCACGAGGGAGCACGAACACACTCAACGTACGGACACTGCGTCACTTGCCGCTTGCGCTCGCGCACCGCGACGATGTTGGCCAGGAACGCGAACGACAGGAGATGGAGCTGCTCAACACAGCTACCAGCATTAGGCACTGTGCGGAAGCAAGTACACGCTGGAAACGCACATACCTGTCGGTTGTAGTCGTCTGCAGCCACAGCCACAGTCGCATCGTTGTCAGTCAGGTCAACCGCTACTGCTTCACTAATCGCAAGTGCCAGCCACGCACCTGGCGAGATCTGGTTGGCGAGCCGCGCGCGCTCGAGGGCTTCGATCTGCTGCTGTGCCGCCTCTTCGCGCCGTCTCCGCATGCCGTCGGCCACCCGCTCCATACCTGACAAACCACATCTGCTCGTCAGACTCGGCTTTCGACACCGCACAAGCCACGCTCGACACACAGCGAAGCCGCTGGCAGGTGTCACTGGTACGTACGCATGTGGTCCCTGTCCATGGCTGGTGGAGTCAGCGCGGGCGCTCTAGGGGCTGAGTGAGCGTCGTCGATCCCTGGTCTTCCTGCCTTCCTTCCGCCTGTGACTTGTTGATGGAAACGCTGACTCGACAAGTTCAACTACGACGACTTTCTGGTCTGGGATTGGATAAATTGGCTCCAAATTATATCCAATGCGCGTAGTGAATAAATTTAAGCGAATCATACGCAGCCTTCACCAATGTTCAGTGCTATGATTCGCTGAAAAGCGTCCGGTGGCTGCATTCCACCCACATTGAGTGATGTGCGCCACACCACGTCGTTTGATGGTGAGGACAAACACTCTGCGTTTCACGCCGGTTGGCTGGGCGTCACCCGCAAGAAAGGCTGGACATTAGACGACGCCAAGGCGACGGGAAGATGGCCAAGTCAAGGAAGCCTGTGATCGATGACGACCTGGTGATGACGATCGCGTCGGACGACGAGGTGCACACCTCTGCTGCGATCCGAACAAGCCCTAGTTTGCGTCTGTGGCGGCCAAACTGACCGAGTTTCACCCCGTTGACCGCCAGCTCTCGAACGTGGAGGAGAGCTCGGACGAGGAGGAGGACCCGACGGAGACCAAGGACGCCGTCATCTCCAAGGTGAGCGAGTCTGCGATATCTATACAGGCATGTGGAGGCTCACAGCATGTGTAGCGGCAGGAGGAGGCGGAGCAGCGCGCGGCCAAGAAGCAGAGCGAGATCGCCGAGGAGTTCGAGTTCGAGGAGAGCAGCGGACTGGCAGGGTCCACCGGCAGCTGGGACTTCACCAGTGCGTTGCCTGCAGCGTTTGATAGTCGTAGAGTATAGCCTTGCTGACTTCTTGTGCTTTGGGTTGGTGGATTTAGAGGCGATCGCGAGGATCGAACGCACCGAGAGGCAGACGACGGGCACGAAGATCACGTCCATCCAGTCCAAGATCGCCAAGGTGCGCAAGGAGAAGGCGGCCGAAAAGAAGGCCAAGCTGGCGAAGAAGGCGGACAAGGCGGACAAGAAGGCGGGCAAGAAGGAAAAGGACGAGGACGCCGAGACGTCCGAGTCCGGCAGCGACGACAACGTTGAGATGGAGGACGCTGAGGCCTCAGACTCGGACGACTCGGGCGACGAAGGCAGCGATGCCGACGGCGCTGACGAGGAGATGGAGCAGGCGCAACAGGAGGAGGTTGCGGACGAGGCGGACGTGGTGGAGGAGACGCAGCTGCAGGCGGCTTTGAAGGACGGGCAGGCCGGCGCCAAGTCTCGCGAGGAGCTCGTGACGGAGCTGGAGCGCAAGAAGGCGGAGGAGTTCTTCGAGAGCGACCCGTTCGCGGCGCAGGAGTTCGCCAAGACCAAGTTCGAGACGTTCGCGGACCTCAAGCTGTCTCGGCCCATCATGCGCGCCATCACGCAGGTGGGTTTCGAGAAGCCGACGCCGATCCAGCAGCGCGCGATCCCCGTCGCGCTCACGGGCAAGGACATCTGCGCCAGCGCGCAGACGGGCAGCGGCAAGACGGCCGCGTTCCTGCTGCCGATCCTCGAGCGTCTGCAGTTCCGCTCGCGGCGCATCCAGTCGACGCGCGTCATGATCATCTGCCCCGTGCGCGAGCTGGCGACGCAGTGCCAGTCGATGCTGGAGCAGCTTGCGCGGTTCACGGACATCACGAGCGCGCTGGCCGTCGGCGGGCTGCCGCTCAAGCCGCAGGAGGCCGAGCTGCGCAACCGGCCGGACGTGGTCATCTGTACTCCTGGCCGCATGATCGACCACCTGCGCAACTCCAAGAGCATCCACATGGACGACCTGGAGATCCTGGTGCTGGACGAGGCCGACCGGCTGCTCGAGCTCGGCTTCACGGAGGAGGTGAACGAGCTCGTGCGCATGTGCCCCGTGGCTCGCCAGACGATGCTCTTCTCGGCGACGCTCACGTCCAAGGTGGACCAGCTGGTCGAGCTGTCCATGAAGCGGCCCGTGCGCATCAGCACGGACCCGCTCTTTGACATGGCCAAGCACCTGGTGCAGGAGTTCGTGCGCATCCGGCCGAACCGCGAGGACGACCGCGAGGCGATTCTGCTGGCGCTCTGCACGCGCACGTTCCGCACCAACACGATCGTCTTCATGGAGACCAAGTCGCACGCGCACCGCATGATGATCGTCTTTGGGCTCGCGGGCATCAACGCGGCCGAGCTGCACGGCAACCTGGCGCAGAAGGAGCGGCTCGAGGCGCTGCAGAACTTCCGCGACGGGAATGTGGACGTGCTGCTGTGTACCGACGTTGCGGCGCGCGGCATCGACGTCAAGGGCGTGCACGCCGTCATCAACTACGAGATGCCCAAGGACATCACGACGTACGTGCACCGCGTGGGTCGCACGGCGCGCGCGGGTCGCAACGGCCGCGCCGTGACGCTGACCAGCGAGTCGCGACGCCTGGTGATGAAGCAGGTGACGCGCCACTGCCGCGGGTTCGTCAAGTCGCGCGCGGTGCCCGACGCGGTCATCGCGCAGTGGAAGGCGCGCATCGAGGGCATGCAGGGCGACGTGAGGGAGATCATGCACGAAGAGACGCTGGAAAAGCGCATGCGCGAGGCCGAGCGCGAGGCGGACCGCGCGTCCAACCTGCTCAAGCACCGCGACGAGATCAACTCGCGGCCCGCGCGCACGTGGTTCATATCGGAGAAGGAGAAGAAGAGCGTCAACGAGCGCGCGGACGAGGAGCGGCTGGCCCAGCAGCAGCAGCAGCTCGTCGGCCAGTCGGCGGGTCGAGAGGAGCCTGAGAGCGCCGTGTCGCGCGCCAAGAAGCTCAAGCTCATGAGCCACAAGAAGCGCCGGCTGTTCGAGCTGCGCGAGCGCGAGGAGCGCGCGCTGGCGGACGCGGCGGACAGCGACGATGGAGAAGGCGACGGCAAGAAGAAGCAGCGCAAGGAGAAGGTGTTCACGTCCATGCACGTGGCAGGCCAGGCCAAGCGCGCCAAGAAGAGCGAGCTGGAGAAGCAGCGCGCGAGGGAGGACGAGTCCATCTCGGAGATGCACGCGCGCAAGCGGCTGGAGCGCGAGAAGCAGCGCTCGCTGCAGGCGACGCACGCCACGTCCAAGAGCGGAAGAGGAGCCTTCGACGTGGACCTAAGCGAGGGAGCGGCGGGGGCCGGAGAGCCCAAGGCGAGGAGCAAGGCTGCTGCCGGTGGCCGCGAGGCGAGCAACCCGTTCGAGTTCAAGGAGAAGATCACGGACCTCAAGAAGCACGTCAAGAAGGGCAGCGCGAGCTTCAAGTCCAAGACCAGATACAAGCGCCGCAAGTGAGCCAAAGACTGCACTGTAGAGAGATGCGGGATAACAGCAAAGGCAGCGAGCCATGTGTGCATATCTGCCGCCTCCACCTCCATGGCAGAGCGTCAACCGACGCCATGATGAAGCATTTGACGTGACTGTTGGTGATGCGAAGTCGCCACCCACTGCGTGTCCGGTCTCAACTGTCCGTTTTCACCAGTATGAGTGCGGGTTGACAGGTGGCTGCGACACTTTCCACTGACCAGAGTGCAGTTAGGACGACCTTCCAGGTTCTCTTGCCGTTTGTATGCCAAAGGGATGTGCTACAGTTACATTAGAGGAGACCGGCAATCCGCCCGCTTGTGTATCAATCGACCATGACCATCATCTCCTTCCCGCGGGTCGACCAACAGCGGCGCGGGTGGACCGCTGGGACGCACCACCATCCGCTTCACTCGCGCTTCTGCTGTCCACCGCGGGGTCTCCGGCCCGCTGAAGCCGCGTACAAGCCGCGTAAGATCTCCTCCTCTGGCAGCCATGCTCGCCTTCCTCTTCCAGCACGAAGCGCTTCAATCCCCGTCCACGCAGCTCGCAGCGGCTCTCGCTGCAGCTGTAGGCGCCTCCGCCGCCGCGTACGCCCTTCTGCGTCTGTCGCGACCCAAAGACCCGGCCAGCACCTCCTCCAAGGACCTGCCAGTGCCGCTAACAACTCTCCCGGTGCTCGGCAACCTGCTCGACCTGCTCAAGCACAACGACGTGCTGCACGACTACATGTACGACAACGTGCGGCGCTTCCACCCGTCTCCGTTCGTCATCCGCGCGCCTGGACGACCCGACCTCGTGGTCATCTCGACGCCCGAGACGCTCGCGGACGTGGTCAAGACGCAGTTCGACGTCTTCGGCAAGGGCCCGGGCATCCACATGCGCTTCCACGACCTGCTGGGCGACTCGCTCACGCTGGTGGACGGCCGGCCGTGGCGTATCCAGCGCAAGATCCTCGCTCGGCTCTTCTCGGCGCGCGCACTACGGGACTCGATCACCCGCATCGTCCAGAAGAACGCGCAAGTGCTGCTCGGCATCCTGGGCACGAGCGCTGCCACTACCGCAAACACCACCGCCCAGGACGGGGAGAAGCGCTATCTGGACCTGAGCACGTTACTATCGCGCTTCACTATGGAGGTGTTCGCGGAAGTCGGCTTTGGGCTGCAGCTTGGCGCGCTGGCGGCCGGAGAAGCCTCGGCGTTCGAGCACGCCTTCGACCGCGCGCAGTACATTTCCACGGCTCGGTACACGCAGCCGACGCTGCTGTGGAAGCTCAAGCGCTGGCTCGGCGTCGGGATTGAAGGCGAGCTGCAGAGATGCGTCCGCGTCATCGACGACAAGGTGCTGGAGCTCATTGAGAAGTCCATGGCGCGTCACCAGCAGAAGATGGACGCTGGACAAGGGAAGAGCGAGGACGAGAGTCTGGATATCGTCAGCATGGCCATCGCCGCCATCTCGAGCGACAACGAACGCCATCGACTGAGGCGCGAGGGCCCGACGGCTGGCACTACACCGGAGGATGAGGATGAAGACGAGGAGGAGGAGGAGACGGCGCTGGACGCTGGACTGCTGCGCGCCATCTCCATCAGCGCGCTGGTTGCGGGCCGCGACACGACGTCGCAGAGCTTCTGCTGGTTCATCCACGCGCTCAGTTCAAGCCCGGACGTGGAGCGCACACTGCGAGCCGAGCTGCTCGCCAAGCTGCCCAAGCTCGCGACGCAACCCGACTGGGTGCCGGCCATGGACGACGTGCAGGACCTGACGTTCCTCGAGGCCTGCATCCGCGAGACGCTGCGTCTGTACCCTGCGGCGGCGCTCAACGCGCGCGTGGCGAACAAGGACACGGTGCTGTCAGACGGCACGTTCATCGGCGAAGGAGTCAACGTCGCCTGGCCGTCGTACGCCATGGGCCGACTGCCCCAGCTCTGGGGTCCCGACGCGACCGAGTTCAAGCCCGAGCGCTGGCTGGACGCCGACGGCAAGCTCGAGGCCGTCTCGCCCTTCAAGTTCAACGCCTTCCTGGCCGGCCCGCGCATGTGCGTGGGCAAGGCGCTCGCCATGCTCGAGCTCAAGTTGCTGATCGCCACGACCGTCGCGCGCTTCCACTTCTCGCCCAAGCCGGGGCTTGTGGTCACCTACCAGCGGTCCGTCTCGCTGCCCATGCGCGACCCGTTCCTGCTGTCCGTGTACGCCGTGCCCGTCAACAGCTCCGCCGCGTGAGTAGTGGTGACAGGAGTCGACGTGATGGAGGACTGAGTATGAGAGTGTGAATGGCCGACTGGTGAGTCAATGACGAGGAAATGAATGCATCAAGTGATTGGGAAAGACACAGACACGAGGTGTTTGGTCCAGTGCGTGAGTGTGTTGAGTCCTGCCATCTCGCTCCTCCCTCCCTCCTCCCTCCCTCCTCCCATCAGCCAGCACTTACTCGACCTTGATGTCGCGCACGCCGGCGGCGTCGATGACCTTGTAGCTCCACTCTCCGTTGCGCACGAGGAAGCGCATGTCGAGCTCCGCGCGGCACTTCTTGAGCACGGCGATGGCCTCGTCGAGCGTCATGTCGGGCTTCCACTCGCGGTCGAAGATCGACAGGCAGAAGTTCGCGCCGTACCCGTGCACGCCAAAGTTGACCTTGGCCATGGCGCCAAGGTAGTCGATCCAGTGCAGACTCGGCACGGCCTGCTTGGCCTCCGCCTCAGGCTCCGCGGCTTCGTCCACGGCGCCGATCAGCAGGTTGACTTGGTACGGAGACTTGCGAAGGAAGCGAGCGAGTTCTCCGCGCACGTAGTTGGCCGTGGCCGGGCCGTCCAGCGTCACGCCGTTGCGCAGCTCGTACAGCTTCATGTTCTTCTGCACGTACTCGCCGAAGCCCACGCGGTCGCTCTGCGGACCCGTGGCCACCATGACCTTGTGCGCGTCCAGTTGGACCGACTTGTGGGCGTGGGAGGAATTGGTTAGTTGCTCGACCTGTAGGAGGCGCTAGAGGCCCGCGAGAGACGCGAGAGAGAGCCACGCACCTTGTCCTCGTCGTCCTTGTACACGAGGATGCTGCGCACGACCTTGCAGTCCGCCGCGAGCAGCACAAAGTCCTTACCCACGAGCCCGAACACCGACTCCATCTTGTCTGCTGCTGCTTCTTGCGCTTGCTTCTCCGATTGTCCGAGGCTGTATCTTTCCCCCTGGCGAGCAGCTCCAGAAGATTTACAACCAATCGCATGCGAGAATGTGTGCACAACACAATATTACTGGCTAAAATCGACCGACACACGCTTTTATTGGATGAAAACCCTTTGACAGAGGACGGGATGGGTACACTTCGGCAACATCCGCCAGTCAATGACTTCAACGACGCCCCGAGTGAGGGCGTCGAGTATAAGCCCAGCCAGCAAGACAACTACACTCACCTCACCGCACTATAGACAATCAAGAGCCTACCTCCGCCGCTGCACTCGCCGCGAGTGGGAGCGCTGCCATACCAACTGCTTGCGCACTTGGCGTCTCAGCTCAAGGAGAACGCGACTGCTCTGTCGTGGACTTGGCCTCACTGACCTCCCGAGCGCTCGGCGCTCCTCTTGCTGCTCTCCCTCGCTATTCCACGAGATCGGGAGGCCACAGACGCACGCGACTTGGTCGCAGCCGCTCTCTGTCATGACGAGCGTGTGGCACTTGGAGCAGCGCATGACGATCTTGTTCCGGCCCTCAATGGCCAAGTCAAGGTCTTGGCACTCGCTTTGATGGCCAACGCGCTTGCACTTGAAGCAGCTTCCGGCGCGGTGAGCGCGAGTCTTGCGCAGGAACTCGAGCATGTGCAGAGCTCGTCGTTCGCCATCTGCGACGCGGTCCAGTGTCGGGCCCTTGAGCTCCTGAGTTCCATCGACGCCGAAGCGGTCGATCGCGAGCGTGAGGACGTCCCAGTATTCAAGCCGACGCCGGCCGAACCGTGTGACTTGTCGTCGAGCCTTGCTCTTCCTGTGTGCTCGAGCCAGGTGCCGATCGCTGTAGCAGTAGTACACGTTCTGACAGCACGAGGTTGCGAGAGAGCAGGCGCGCTGTGACGGACGGTTGTACTCGGTGTACCGCGCTGGCAACTGCTCGATCGTCGTCTGACTGCGCAAGAGCGTTTCATGCCAGCACGTCTTGCACACGGGCGTCACGCACACGGGACACCGAACCACCGCCAGCGCGCCAGCGTAGCGACCGCCCAGCGTCATTCGGACGTGACGCGCGAGGCACAAGACGCAGACGCGGGCAGGATACAAGCGGCGGCTCAAGCCGGACCGGATCCCATCGAGCGTGCCGAGCGGAGTCAACGCTTCCGAGCAGATCCGGCATGGCATGCCGATCGGTGTTGTGGATGGCAATCGTCGCCTTGATTGAGCCCGAGCGGATGGGAAAATAGACTGTTCAGCGGCGTCATGACTCCCCAACTTCACTCACACGAAACGAGATGGCTTCTGTACTACATGGTGTGGGTACGCTTCGAGTCTCGGAACAAACTCCTTCCTTTACCAAGAGACTCTACCACTGGCTCGGCATTCTAGCGGCTTCTACGAGCTTGACTGAAGCTTCTGTTTCCCCAATAGCCGTTTGACTTCTTGGCGAATGCGCTTGACCTCTTGTCGACTTGGCTTGTCCGGTCTCCCGAGTGCTCGGCGCTCCTCTTGTCGCGCGACTTCACGTCTCCACGACATTTCAAAGCCACAAACGCATGTGATGAGGCCGCAGCCGCCGTCGTTCGTGACGGGTATGTAGCAGTCGCGGCAGCGAATGATGAACTTGTTCGGGTCGAACGTGGCCAGACTAAGGTCTTGACACTCGCCTTCGTGGTCGGAGCGTTTGCATCTGAAGCAGAAGACCGCTTTACAGCATCTCGACTGAGTCTTGGGGAACCG
>JAADXY010000819.1:0-13898 GCA_023338065.1 Phytopythium montanum
CGTAGAAAGTGACCCGGTCGTAATTTCAAAAGGTTATATTTACGACGAATCACGGATCGTCAGCACCCAACACCTGGGACTGGTATACGAAGTAACCATCGATAAACCAACGTTCAGTATTGGGGAGCGAGGCTTTCTATTGCACCCAAAATTTGAAACTATTGACGAAATTCGAAACCGTCGCGACGATTTTGAGAACTGGTCGTGGATCCTGATGGATACCTATAAATAAAAAAATGCCCCACTATCTCGTAAAACTTTTATTGCGATTCGCGCTATTCGCGACATCTAGGCATCGTCTTCTTGGAGTCCGAGACTGGGTTGCCAGTATAGCTTTCATTGTACTTATCACAGTCAGCGCTGCTGTTTCAATATTCTTTCTCGTTTTAGAACACACGACCGAAGCCGGAAAAATCAATCTTGAGTCGTCGCTCAAGCTGATTATTCCTGCGATCATTTTTTTGTCCATTTTTGCCGCCTCTCCGATTGCATTTATTCTAAAACTTAGGAGAAATGGGATCACAGATGCAGATTACAGTGTCGTCTCCGGAATCAATTATAAAGATGCACTATCGAGCGCACACACCGGGTTCGATTTTATGGGAGTCGGGGCGTCAAAGCTAAAAGCGCAGGAACAAGAATTAAGGGACGCCGTGCGACACGCTGAACGTCAAAGTGCAAAAATCCGGATGATCCTTATAAACCCCGAAGCCCACCAGATATTCGACAGACTTGAAAAAATGGACAGCACTTCTGGATATTCTGCGACAGTAAAAGGGGCGATGATGTTTTTTGAAGAACTACAGAAGAGCCATCCGAATTGCTTCGAGATTCGTCTTTACAAACCAAACACAATCGACGAAGTTAAACCTCTCCGCTTATTTTTCTCCGACGATGATTGCTTGGTAAGCCCATTCGCTCCAAGCACAGGCGAGAGAGACCAAGGCCGCGGACTACCGCAGCTGCGAATTACGAAGAAAGGTTTTCCAAAAAAATCCGACGTGACGCTATACAGATCCCTAAAGAGTCACTTCGAATCAACCTGGATCGACACGGAGAAGAATTGAAAATGAAGTCCAATCTTATATTACATGGGTGCGTTCACGGACGGTTTCAGCCTCCGCACCTTGAACACCTCGAATATATTCAAGCTGCTTTAACACAGGTTGACCATCTGTACATCGGAATTGCCCAACCGGACGCACCGCACTTGGACGAGTGCGCTGACGACCCACATCGGTCGCTTGCGCCGGACAACCCTCTAACCTACGTTGAACGCTGTGAAGCAATTGAAAAAATGCTTACCAGCGTTGGCGTACACCGCGAAAAATACTCTTTCACGAAATTTCCGATTGATCGGCCTGCCGAGCTCCCCAACTACGTTCCCACCTCAGTCGTTTGTTTCACAACAATTCGCGACGAGTGGAATCATCGAAAAATCGAAAAACTCAAGGCGCAGGGGTACACGGTACAGGTTTTATGGGACAAGAGCGATGAACAAGGTATTTCAGGAACCGAAATACGAAAACAGATTCGCGCGTCGGACGACAGCTGGCAGGAGAAAGTACACCCGGCAGTTGTTGGCTACTTAAACTCGGCATATCTTATTGACCGCATTAAGCTCGGCTAGCTGAGACACCTGAATTTAAAGCTTACAGAGCAGGAGTTCAACACTTGCCGAACGATTTTACCGACAAGGGATTTATTCTACCTTGCACAAACGAAGATATCCAAAACACGCCGGATAAACGCGGAATGCGGGAAAATAGTGCGAAGAAACAAGGACGGCGGCACAACAATAGCAGCGCACTCAGCCATATCGACAGCACAAGCGCATGCAAGCCATTTCTTAAATGGCCCGGCGGAAAGAGATGGCTAGTTGAGAATTACAAACATCTACTGCCAACAGCCATCAAGGGAAGATACATTGAGCCATTCTTGGGAGGGGGCGCCGTATTCTTTGCGCTTCAACCTAAAGAAGCACTCTTATCGGATCTTTGTGACGACCTGATCGCCGTCTATCGAGGCATACGAAATCAACCGTCTCAGGTCGCACGCTTTCTGGAGAGCCATGCCGTCAGCCATAACACGGAGTATTACTACCGGATCAGGGACGAGGAACCGCGCCTAATTGCCGAGCGCGCAGCCCGTATTCTCTATCTCAACAGAGCATGCTTTAACGGAATATACAGAGTCAATCGACAGGGTAAATTCAACGTCCCAATAGGAACCAGGCAAAACATCTTAAGAAACGATGACTTCAACAAGCTGTCCCGGGTTCTTGGACAATCCACAATCAAATTATCCGACTTTGAACCAATAATAGAAGACGCAAGAAAAGGGGATTTTGTTTTTGTTGACCCGCCATATACCGTAAAGCACAATTCAAATGGATTTATAAAATACAATGAAATTCTCTTTTCTTGGGATGATCAGAGAAGGCTCCACGACTGCTTGGTCAAAGCGCGCTCACGCGGAGTTAGCATCCTGATGACCAACGCGAATCATTACTCTGTACGCGAGCTTTACAAAAAGGGGTTCACGCAGACTGTTGTCTCGCGCTTCAGCTCTATCGCGGCGTCTTCTGGTGATCGGGACAGATACGAAGAACTGGTAATTCAGTGCTAGGGAGCGCGGTTTTGTCAGATGTCAGCCACACAAGTGCTACCATCATCACGCCTCGTTCACGCGCGCTGCGCATCGAATATCCCTGCGCCCGCGCTTGCTTTACTCAAGCATATCAGTGCCCCAGCTGGCGGCGCTGGGATCCGACGCAGCAGACAGTCGTCGCCTGCGTGCGGGGACATTGGCGCGACCAAGGCCGGTGAAAAGGGCTTGCAAGCGCTCACCATCATCGCAGACCATCCGCTGGCACACTCTCCAGCGCCGGCCATGATGGCTCCCATCGGGATACAGCCGCAATACATCGCGCCTAGCTGAATTCCTACCCGCGTGATTTCGAGACATCAGAGGCTAACTTGACCGGCGCCGAGCCCGCGCCCGGTTGCACCAGGATGTTTCCGGCGATACCTGCGGGGGCAATACGCAATGCCGAGCGAGCGCATCGAGGATTACTGTCGCGGCCTTTCCAGAACAACACGTCGCGGTGCACGGAAGCGCTGCAGGCTCACAGCCGTCGCTAATCCGCACGCCACGCCCGTCAGCCCCCAACCAACCGCCCGCGCCCCATCGAAAGGAATCACACTCAGAACCAGTCCGAGGACGGCGCAAGCCACAACGGTGGCAAAGTACGGCCGCCACGCAAGGCGCAGCGGTTCTAGGTCAAGGATCGTTCTCTCGACAAAAGCGGCCTCTTCCCGTTGCTGCTGTCGCACGTCCTCCAAGTCCAGGGTCCGATCCAGTTCCGCAGTTGTCGTTGGCTCTCGATGTAGTCTGCGCGCGTAGATGGCTTCGCGAACGCATTGTTCGTCGGGGAGGCCCGGCACCGTCTTCCATCTCACCGTCTTCACCCCGTAGGTCGTCAGCAGTTGCTGGCTTAGCCTCGGCCGCCGCAGCACCTGCAGATATCGTTTGTCCAAGAGTGCCAGCCATTCATCGCGTTCGTCAGTTGGGGCGATGAGAACGATCCGCTCCGGCGTTGGGTAGTTAGCATCTCGGACCCACGCGGCGATAGCGGGCTGCTCATGCGCTCGCATGAACGCGACGCGATGCTTGCCTTCGTGGGCGTAGTAGAGGCCCAGCGCGGGATATCGGATGTAGCAGGCATTGTCCCGGGAACCGAAGTGGGTGGAATAAAGAGCGATCTTTTCGGCCACCTTGTCGTCGTCGATATGCTCCGGTCGACCCTTGATGCTGGCACCCAACACATACCGCGGATTCACGTAGGCCCGATAGTAGTCCCGCGGCTCGCTCGGCTCCCAATCCATGAACGGCAGGATCAGCCGCAGAAAGCTGTCGCCGAAATAGGCGCACGTATTGTGCGAGTCCATCCAGTCGTCCATGAACGGCTGGCCCATCCACTGCCGCGCATACCTGTCCAGGCTGATTTTCAACGCGCAGAGGGCATCGACCGACCGTTCCATTTCCGCGGACACTTCTGATTGACGTAAATCCCTCGGCTCGCGTTCGTCCACAATCACGTTTTTCTCTCTATTCATTGCCCACGCGTGGACGATCTACTTTTTTGAGCGAATGTCTTCACAACCGGCGGCGCTCTCTCGATGCTTTGCTCGTCATCTTTGGCTGCTGTGACGATAATGTAGTTGATGGATGTCACGGGGCTGCACTGCGGGGCTCCGGCAGCTCAGAGGTTATTTGGTCGCGCTTAACCGGGAGCTGAGGTTATTTGGTCGCGCAATCCTAGAGCTTCCGGAGAGCCCGGGCACGGAGTATTCTCCTTTCAGCAACAGCAAGTTCACTAGCTCCACGCAAAAATAGGACACCTATGGACGGCTACGTGGCATTCGGCAGGGCCCTCGCTGCCGAGCGAAATGCGCGCGAGTGGCAGAACTATGCTCGCAACTTGGAAACCCAAATCAGGCAGCTCAAAGCCAAGCTTTCATCAACAGCGCAAGATCACCAACTGTCACGCGAAGTCTCGCGCCGGACAGCGGAGTTGTATCGAGAAGAGCAAGCGCTCGCGGCTGCGCTTGACGCTCTGCAGAATAAGCTTGCTATCGAACTGGCGAAATTCAGCCCTAACAATCCGCTAGTCCCCCGTCACTTCCGCGCCATGATTGTAGAGAAGGCGACCAAGGCCGGGCTCGCGCCGCAACAGGTAAAGCTGAAACCTTGAACCATCGCGACACCGAACAGCGCTTCTGGACCACCAATCACCTCTAACCGCAGCTTTCACATTCAGGTTCGAGAGTTGGGGTTATCTGGTCGCGGTTGGATGAATTGGTCGCACGTGGACACTCCGAAATCCACTCTTCCGGAGTTGGCACCGGGCGCGTATGCTGGTTTCATGCCTCTACAACGAGATCAAACCATGCCTGCCGACAAGCTGGGCCGTTACATCACCAGCGACTTGTTCTTCAAGCGCGCTAACGAAGCCATTGCGAAGGCCGCGCGTGGCCTTGAGGCGCGGGGTATTCAGCCTTGCTATCTGGACCGGAAAACTGGCCTGATTGTTGGTCGCGATCGAACCTATCGCATCCAACTGCGAGACCCGGCCGTGCAGGCAGTCGTGCTGGAACTATTTGCGGACGGCAAGCACGGCGAGCTGATGGACAGACTTGTGGCGTTCGCCGCGACCGACCTCGGAGCGCACCAGGTCAACTACGCGACGCGTGCTGTTACCGGACTCCTACTGCTGGCAAAGACAGCCATGCCGCGCGAAGCCGCACATTTTTTTCAAACGGTGCGTGAGCAGATGGCGGGAGCGCGGCCATACCCGGAGCTGGTCGAACTGGCCGAGCTGCTGATTGAAGCAAATGCGCGCAGCGATGACGTGCCCCGAGATCCGACCATCATCGATGATGCGCTGTTCTCACAGCGCATCGAGGCCATCACGCAGGCCCTCCGCCAATGACGAAGGCAGTATGACCGGCACCCCCTTCTACAGCGCCAGTGCTACGACGCCAATTGCGCCCACGACAAAGCCGGCTAAGGCGTACCACCAACGACTTTCCTTGATCGATTTGATACGCTCTTCCGCCGCCTGAGCCGCTTCGCGCTTGACCCGCGCCCGCTCATCGGCACCGGCCAACCACGTTCGCCACACACGATATCGGTCATTGATGACTTCTGCGCAGCGATCTGCCGTCAGATCGCTCGCCGCCAGCTCGTGGGCTACGTTCCAGGCCCACGCGAAGGCTTGTGGCGCGTTTGCGCCCTCATCCTGAAGGTCGTACAGCTTGGCTCGCTGCCAGAACGGTATCGATCCTGTGCCGGCGCGCAAATACAGAACCAGCACCATCGCAAAGAACGCAGCGTTATGACCGTGGCCCGACAGGAGACGATGAGCCGCCTCATGCAGATAAATCGAGGTAATCAGCTCTGGTTGCGGCTCCCACTCGGCGCGCTCGACACAGCGCGCATCGATGACCACCTCGCCTGATTCAGTGCAATCCGATGGAACGCAAAACCCCAGCCAGGGAGCCCCCCCTGCCCCCGACTGCTGACGCATTAGCAATATGGGAATCTCCCGCATGTTTAAGCGCGCCAGCAACTCGCTAGACACCGCCTTTGCAAGCGCCGGAGGCGTGGCAACGTCTACTAGACGAAGTGCTCGAACCGAGGCCATGAATCCCCTTTTCCCACTTACCGTCGGTTGATCAGGAAGAAGAGTTTTCTCGTCATGGGAGTAGCGATGCAGTACCCGTTGACCACCGTGTAATAGGTGGTCATCTCGTTATAAAAAGCTTCGATCCTGGCGTTGTATTCCGCGACAAAAGACGCAGCCTCTGGATCGACCGCGATCAACTTCGCGGGTAGTGGATCGTCCGGCGAAAACGGCCCGGGCTGCACGCCACCCTCGGGGTTGGAGATCGACGGGTCCGCCTGAGCCACTGTCAGGCCAGATACCGCCAGGAGGACGGCCGCAAGGGCAGCTTTCGCGCTCATACCGCCACCTCCGCCCCCATGCACGCTTTGAGCATCATCCGGGCATCGCGCACGCCAAAGAGCCAGCCCTGAACCCTAGCTGTTGGGGCTTCTTGGATCAGTCGATCAAGATCAGAAAGCGGGATTAGAAACGGGTCGCGAAGCTCCAAAATCTGCGATAGCTCGCAGTCCCGCGGCAGCGTGGAGATCGGGTGAGGTACTTGTAGAATATTCGCAGCCATGTCGTTCCTCCATGAAGGATGGCGCGGTTAGGTACGGCGACCGGTGCCAGCCGGTTGTCGTGCCGTCTTTAATTGATCGTCTAATTAAAGATATTCAATTATCACCTTCGATAATTATTCGACAAGGGCTGACTTGCGCTATAGTTCAAACTCAAAGTAATATTTTTTGGGTCGCCAAAAAAATTGCCCGTCAGGCAAGAAATTACCACCCTCGAATTGGGCGAAGGACGGAGAAGCGTGAAGGCTGAATTCACTATCTTTCAAGAGGGCGCCGGCTATTGGTACGTCCAGAAGAGTGATCAGGCTGCGGCGATTTCTGAGCCAGCTGTGTATCGTGGCAAGGTGTTCCCGACAAAGATCGCTGCGTGCCGAACAGCTCTGAGCGAAGCAGAAGCCGGCGGCGCGAAGGAACTCCACCTATACGGCTTCGGCGCTACAACGGGCATCAAGAAGGAAGCGAAAGCTAGGGGTATCAAGCCTTTCATCTACTTCCCGTCCATCGACACTAAGCTTGCGTGAAATCGGGATGAAGTGCATCCGCCGCAACCGCGTTGGCGACCGTACTAATAGCCATGTCATCAGCAAGCTCATCCGCAACAAGATTACAGGTAGAGCTAGTTGCCGCCTACAGCACGACGCAGTCTTTGGCGGACCATTGCGAAAAGGTCCGATGGATGTGCGCGTGAGTCTGGAAGACTCGCTGCCTGCCCTCGTTGGGAATTAAGCGGTGCTCCTCTGTCTTCTTTAGCCAGTCACGCTCGCCCCAGTTGCACCAGACGAGGACCTGGCGAGTCTCTTTAAGGTAGCGGCGAAGCAAGTCAGCCCGGACGTAGAGCAGCCTGTGCTTGTTGCCAGAATAGCCTTCGCCTGCTTGTCTGTAGAGCGTTGCGGGACCGCCGCTTGGATCGAAGAAATCAACTGCGCGGTCGCAGCAGGAGAGGCCAAGGCGCTGAATCAAGCTTGGTGCAGGGATATCGAAGCCTGTGAACGTGTTGTGTACGGAATGGTAGGACTCCCAGGCAAACTGGATGGACGGCAGCTCAAGCCGGACACCCGGAATACGGCGAGTGGCGGCGAAATCGAACTCAAGGACAGAAGCGTCTTCGTCGCCCGCCGCCTCGCCTGACATCGAAGCGATCTTGATGGTCAGTGACCGTTTTTCACCTGCGCTGTAGTCGCGCACGTACTCATCGAACGCCTCCGCCGTTTGGCGGCGGTAGTTGTCATTACGCTGGAGAAGATGCCGTGCAAAGCTATGGCGGTGACCAGGCTCGCCTGCGAACAGATAGTGCTCCTCCGCTCCCTCTGGGATCGTGTGGTTTCCTGGGTAGGAAATCGACAGGAACTTCGACCTCAGCGTGTCAACGTCCTTCTTGGCCACGAACATCCCACGGAGGAAGGCGAAGAGCTCACGATCATGCTCAGCGTCAGCCCCTTTGACAAATCCTTCGACGAGCACCCATTCTCCTTGATGCCCGTTGATCTCGGGGACCACCAGAATGGGGTGCCAGTTCGGCGTGTACCCGCCGGCCACCCAGTCCTCGGTCGTAGCAGCAGCAGGCCCAAAGAGATCCGGCAGGGGCGGCGTCCAATGCGGTGGAGGCTTGGGGAATGATGGATCTACGCCGCAGTCGGGGGTTCTGCTGCCTTGGCGCCAATCCGGAAGCTTGCGGTTCGCGTCGCGTTCTCCCCACATCTCGAAGTACGCGATCCAAGAGTACTTTTTCCCATAGCGATCCACCTTGTGTTCGTCACGAGCATTCCATGAGTGCCGGCCAATTTCGGCATCAACGTCCTTGAATGCTTCGTCCCGATACCCCAAGTCGAACATACGGCGCTCGATCTTTGCTCGAACTCGGACATAGTCTGGTTTGTCGTGGTCATAGTTCGCCCTGTTGGGAATCAGGCTACCGATGGTGTAGTTACCAAAGTCCATTTGGATGGGGTGCCCAATCGCGTGCTTGACCGAGTCGTCGGGCGTTCCATCGCTGGAGAATGAGGACGGGGTATTCGGGAACGGCCGGCTAAGGTAGCGGACAGAAGTCTTGGGCAGCTTTATGCACCCTGCTCGCTGGGCTACCTCAATGATGCCAAGTGCGTAGTCCCGTATGAGCGTGTGGTGCGTCGCGTGGCGTGCGCGAGGAGCAAACATCTGTCGGTAAATCTTCTGAGCAAGATCTCCAAGTAGCGGCCGGAACGAAGCCGCCTTTCTTGAATCAACCAGCGACAGAACCGTGCCGTAGGCGGCTGCGAGAACCCGTTCCGGCAGGTACGGATCATTGAAGCCCAAGCATGTCAGAACGTGCGAGAACAGCACGTCTGGATATTGCTCTCCGATCAGTACGAGTGCCTTGGTTGCAAGATCGCGATCAGTGCGAACGACAGTAGTTAGGACAAGGGAGAACAACACCACAAGCTCGGCTGCCGCGTCGCGAGTCATGGTCACGGTGTCGAGTTTCTCTGCCCATGTCAAAAGTCGATGGATGGTCGGTGACGCGTATCTTCGTCGCAGGTACTCTGACCAGTGCAGGTCGCGGTCGGCCATCGGGAAGCGCGACAGATACTTATACAGCCGCTTGGCATGATAGGGATGGTTGGGCTTCGTCGCGACTGCCGTCAACGCATCCATGACGCGCTCCCAGGCCCGGGAACCTGCGCCCAGGTACTGGTTGATGACCATCCGCGTGCCCTCGGTGAACGCGGTCGGACTTCTCCAGAAAAGGCCCTCGATGAACGGCTCGAAATACGCGTTCAGGTCCTGTGTGTCCCGCGGCAAGGCGAAGAAGAGCTCACAGTGCCTTGGCGGCATCTTCCTCCCCACGCGCTCCGGGAACTCCGTGATCAGCGCTTGCGCCCATCCAGGCTCCGCATAGTTGCCGAAGTTTTGATCAGTCAGCTGGAAGACTCTCGCGAGCGGGGAGTTGGCAGCAAAGCTGGCCTTGATGGAAGCCAGCGATGACACGTCTAGGTATGCCTTGAGTAGGTGTCGCGCTATCAAGTGGTCGCTGAATCGCTGATAAGGCAGTCGGTGTACCACTCGTGATTTATGCTGCCCGGATCTCGTTGAGTACCAGATAGCATCCTCTTCAATGAGCCCGTTCGTGCGCATCGTCTCCAGCAACGCCCGCCTTTGAGCAGGTCGTAGTGCGGGGTAGCTCGCGGCAACGATTCGGTCTGCCTCTGACGGAAGAACATAGCCGCGGAGGTTCGCTGCCATGCAGGGAGCAAAGCCGGCAATCCGCTTGTCGGTGAACTGGTCTGCGCCCTTCAGCAAGATCCAGCACCCCTTGTCCCGCAATCCGAACTCGTGTTCGATTGGCTGCCCAACGCGATTGACGAATGACTCCAACACGTAGGTCATGCCGCGCTGTCCGGAGGCAATGCCTGCGAAGCCCTTGGCCAGCTTCTTGCCCGACAGGCTCTGCAGCGATTGGCAGATGAGCTTCAGCGTGAGAGGGCGCGAGAACTCCCGGTCCAACAGCGGAACTTCCGGCAGTGGCAGGTGGTAGTACTCAAAGAAGGCCGCCTGCGCATCGAACTCTTGGTCGTCGAAGCCGTAGTGCTGGAGACGACGAAACTTCTCCAGGTCTGACTTTTCAATGGCCATGGCCTCGAACGGAGTCCGACATGTCACGATCAACCCAATGTTGGGATGCTCGGCGACGAGCGAAAGTAAGGTACTGATCGCCTGTCGCCACTCGCGCCTACGTCCCTCATTGACGCCATCGACAATAAAAAGAGTTCTCCCCCCTGCCCCTCGTCCAGTATCTTCCAGTTCGGCAAATTTGTCCTCGACCGAAGTCGCGCCTCCAAGGCGTGCGCAAATGTCTGCAAGCACGTTGCCCTCGAAGTTCTTTGCCAACACTAGGACTGTGGGAGCTTCACGGGTAAGTCGCTCACTCGTGACATCGCACAACAGATGTGTTTTACCCGTGCCCCACTCACCGCTGATCAGGAGGATCGGATCGAAGAGCAGCTTGAAGGAGGAGCTGGCCGCGTATTCCACCTCATCGCGAATGACACGTAGGCAGCTGTAAATCGCTTCCATGTTGGTGCGCGCGGTATTGCGTGCGGAAGAATAGCTCCCGTCGTCCCGGGACTGCTTGGCTTCCTCTGCCCGCCAATAGGCGATGTCCTCCATCAAGCTGGCATCGAGCTGAGACAGCCGGTCTGCCCATTCATCGCCTGCGGTGGTATCGCGAGAACGCAAGCGATTCATCATCGCTGGCAGCGAAGCGCCAGCGGCGTGAATCAGTTGCTTGATCTCTGTGGGGCGTTGGCTGTGATGCTTAGCACGGCCCCAAGCATCGGCAAGCTCGTCAAGGACCGACTGGAAGCGCGCTCGTGCAGCATCGCCACATGCAACGTTGTCGACGGCGGTGGACAAGGCCGCAATACGGAGATTGGGGGCGCTCGCATCGATGCCGGGCGTATACCTTTGCCCGGCCTGACGAATTTGGTCCCTGCAAAGGCTGCCCATTACCGCTGAAAGTGATGTCGAATCACAGGGCATAGTTCACTGTTTAGCAACTACAAGGTGGCAATCTAAGCGCGGATGGGCAACGCGTGGACGCAGGGTTCATGAATCAATGAGGCCCGTTTCGCGCGCATAGCTGACATGTTTTCTCAGTCGATGACCGAAAGCTTGACCGGTGTCCCATCCGGGAGACTGGCAATTTGTTGAGCTATGTCGCCAGAGACACGGATGAGCTCTTCGAGCGAGATCGTTCCGAGATTATCGCCACCGTACTCGCCGCCGAGTATGCCTGGGATCTTGAGGCAGAACTTCCGCCCTGCGGAGAGCGCTCCGAGCTGTTGCGTTGCTTGAGCCACCAGGACACTCATCTGCCAGTCCACCAAAAAATCACTATCGGCGGCTAGCACCTCAAACGCTGCTTCATCTGCGGCAACTACCTCGCAATAGCAATCTTCCGGGCAGAGTCGCCAGTACTGTCCGCGCACGTCTTTGATGATGAGATTGCCGAAATCGTTCTCGTCTACCAGTTCCAACGGCTTGATGCCGGTCCAACCCCAGGCGTTTTGAACTTCTTTAAGTATGTTCATCGTTCGCTCTCCCCACCGGTCGAAAGGGACCGAATATCAGCTATTGGCCGGGAACGGCCGGTCGCTGATCGCCCATCTACCCACAGCGGCGTTCGACAAATCAATCCGGCAACGTCATTGTTCTGCTCACCGCAGGTAGTCCAGATCTGTAACTTGGATGACCGTGGAACTCTGATCTACGCGCGGCAGCCGATGCGTGTACAGCTTGCCGAGATCTTCATTCTTTTCAATTCGTTCGAAGTGCTCTAGTTTTATCGCCAGAAAGTCTTCCTCCGTCTCCCTATTTTTCCGCACTTGACCCACCTCGATCGCCTTCAATGCACTGATCCAGTACCACTGTGTGGTCGTCGCAGAGGTCCTCCCCATGTAGGCATACCACACTGGTATCCTAAAGAGGCGTTCGAAAGCCAAGACCCGTTTCAACTCGGTTTCCAATGGAAGGGTGTACTCCCCCGCCGCGGACAACGTGTAATTTTTCGCGTCGACGGCAATCAGTCCAATTGATTCAAGAAGGACAAAAAAGTCGGGGCGCTTTACATTTCCCTTGAATAGGTCCGGAAAGGTCCTCTGCGACTGGTCCAGGTAGACGTAGCTAATTCCGATCGACTTGAGCCACGCATTCAATTGGGCCTCACCAATTTCGCCCTTTTCTTTGATTGACAGAAGCCCCTCCTCGAAGGGCTCGTGGCCAATCTGGTAAGTTCCGCCCAACTTGTCCGCCGGCTTATCCAACTCGTCCGCCACGCACCTCAAGAACTGCGCCATGCCCCGTCGTTCACAGCCCCCAAAGATGGAAAAAGAAAGCTTCTTCACACGGCCATAGGGATCCTGCTCAATATCAATCTGTGGCCGCTCACCGTCCACGAACTCTGCCTCGAAGAACGAGCTCACGGCGTTTCCCGTCTCTCCGTCGTGAGAGACTTTGCCAACGATGCTCCCAAATCCATGCCAGACATCGATCAACGAATTTGCCATATTTTTATCTGGTATTAAACCTATTGAAATCCAGTTCCGCCCGCTGAAATCATTCTCGATGATCTAGGGCCTCGCCGTCGACTTTGTCAAACGAAAAGTTGTCGACCGTTGTAAGCGTACAGACTCCTTCTGCCAAAATTGACGCTAAGCAAACCAATGGGGTGAGGAGATAGCGGTGGACGAAGCCTTCGAGGTGGTCACAGACATCGCAGAAATCTCGCGACTGAACAAACAGCTTGCGGAGCAATTACGGGCAACCCTCCCACACAAGGAGACCCGTGAGATAACCTATCCGGCTGGCCACCAGACCGGCACGGTGTATTTCGAGGCATCTACCGGCACCAACGTCCGCGCCTGGTCAGCGCACAACACTGGTGACAAGCTGGTGAACTTCGTTCTTTCCGCTGATCCCGGGACTACAAAGTGGATTGAGATTGCCGTTCAGTTGAACTTTCCGGCTGGCACCTATAATCGACGCATGGCCGGCGTCTTTATCAAGGACGGGAGCGGTGACATCTTCTTGGCGCATCGCGGCAAACTGACAAAAGGCTCAGGGCTTCCGAAGAGAAAGGTCTTCCGCGAGTTCGCAGCATCTACCGTCGAGGCTTCTGACAACGGCGGAACCTCAAAGGTCATCCTGATCGCCGGGTTGAATACCCCCGAACTTGCGGACCGCTTGTGGGGTTTCGCAGAGGAAGCCAGAGAGGTCGCGACCCGGCTGGGTGAAGAGCTGCATGGAGACGGGCGAAGCCAGTCCCAGGACGGGGCACAATCTGGAGAAGGCGACATAGGCGGTCGTGACGGGCCTAGCGGGGCAAGTGGAGCCCAAGCAGGTGACCAGCAGCCTACCTCGACAGCGCACAGACTCTTGAGGCTGCGGCGCTACTTCGACGAATATTCGGGCGACGTGCACTCGAAAGGGCATGGAGGCGGCAAACGCACTGTCGAGCATGGTGCAGTCGTCCGGGCCTTGGAGCTTCTCCTGCGTAGCAATGGCGACAGCCAGAAGGCGCAGGCCATCGACTTAGCGATCGTCGCCGCTTCCAGAGTTGACCTCTTCGAGGTGAAGACCTCCGCCCGCACGACGGACGTATACACGGGAGTCGGTCA
>JAADXY010000820.1:0-13871 GCA_023338065.1 Phytopythium montanum
GAGGGCGAGGTGACGTACAACGACGTCCAGCAGAGCGAGATCGCGCGGCGCCTGCCGCAGTTCGTGGCGTACGTGACGCAGCAGGACAAGCACTTCCCGACGCTCACAGTCAAGGAGACGCTCGAGTTCGCGCACGCGTTCGGGTGGATCAGCTGACATTCAAGTTATCCTCGACGGGCTACTGGATCCTGATACGCTTCAAAGTTCAGCCACGCTGTGCCAGTGGATTGACCCAAAGACAGGCGACCCGGTATCGTTCCCGCTTCAACGTGCGATCGACTCCGCGTACCATGTGGACGGAGGTTTTGATCCAGTGCCAGCGTCAGTCAGCCCTTCGCTCTATCGCCTGCCGATCAGAGCGCGTACGGAGCGGGTTCGCGATGGAGCTACACCGCCAACTTCCAGCACGACCGGCCTCGGTGGCGGTCTATTCGACCCGCTCTTTGATGACGACGACACGCCACTAGACACAACTGAGACGGAAGTCGATCAGCCCATCGTCCACAGAGCCCAGTCAAAGCGCCGTATGGGCGAGAACGAAAGGCTGCACGAGCTCGAGCACGCCCGTCCGACCAAACGCCACGCTCCGGCCGATGGCATTAATTCGACCGTCGGAGATTGTGGACAGACTGGCTGGTGACCCTGTTCTCCTCGACCGATTCCTGAGACTGCGCCGCCAGCACCTGCAGTCTGGCGATTCCTTGTCACCTCCGGCACCTCTTCAACCTAATACACCGTACCTGCACCTGGCAAACAGCAAGAAGGCGAGCGATGGCACGACCAGTACACGTTCGCCCCGCTGGCAGAACAACAGCGCGTTCACGCCGTCATCACCGCACCTCAACACCGAGGTAAGTCCCCTTCCGCCTCTGTCCAAGGTCTAATCCGTGCCAGTCCCGTGCGCTTCAAGCCGCTCCCCGCTGTGTTGACCCAAGAGTAGGGTATCGCCAACCTGGCCGAGCGCCAGCGCCTTTCGTACGAGTCTACCCGTCATATGCAATTCTCTCATCAACTCAAGCCATCGAGTACACGGCCCCGCAGCAATCCTGGCAATGGTGCACTCGAGCCGATCTCCAACCGAGTCACCGACCTCCTCCCGACCAAACTCAACCCGGATAGTGGCGTCGAACGCCAACTGCGCATGTGGTTTCTCTCCAACGCCGGCTACTACTCAGAAGGGAAAGGCGACACCCACGGCGATCACGCGCACTTCGTTCCTGACGCTCTTGACGCGCTTGTCAAAGCCGAGATCATCAAGCGGTTCTCGGCGCTGAAGCCCCAGTTCAAGCACCTTTCACTGATAGTGAGGCGGCCGACCAGTCGCCTTCCCGTGCCAACTCCTTGTTGAGACCCTCATCTCCGTGTCGTTCCATCCAATGCTTTGGACGACCAATCTGTCCCAGAGATCGCGCGAGTGGGCGATCACTCCAACGACTCTTTTAAAGTTGCATCCGATGTTGCCCGACTTGCACCGGTGGCAACTCCGACATGCGACGTTGCCATACTGGCTCCGAGTACAAAGCTCGTACTTTACGCTGCCACTCTGGCTCCAAGTGCGCCGACCGTACCCTACGCTGCGATACTTGCTCTGGGTACGACGGCGTTCAACATCTCCAAGATGACTGACTCTCATCGCCTCCAGTGGGTCGGCACCACGATCAAAGCCTCATTAAACGCTCCGCAGAACCTGATATCGCTGTCGTCTGCCACAGCACGTCACGCACAGCAAGTTCTGGAAGCGGCATTACTCCGAGGCGAAGCCCTGCTATCGCGCGAGCACTTCCGGTCAGGTTTCTTGCACGACCGTGGTGGCCAACCACCACACTTCGCTATTGACAAGACAGCAACCAAGTCGCTGTCGAGCATCATCAAACGCCAACATCTCAGCATCGAAGCAGCAGCGAGACTGAATCGTGGTGAGAATGGCACGGATAAGCGACCAAACAAGGGTCTGGACCCACGTCGCCTCCTGCAAGTGTTGGTGGGTTATCCGCGTCTAGCCACGTTAGTCAAGATCGCAGAGAGCGGTGGGGTCGCGAAATGGACTACTCGGCCAACAGCCAGACGATCGCCACCCAAGAACCACGGCTCATGTCGTCACTACCTCAAGGCAGTGACACGTAGAATACGAGATGGACAAGACTCCGAGCAGTACATGGTGGTCGAGCAGGACATTCTCGACATGTGGCCGTCAGTGATATGTAGCAGTCTTGGAGCAGTGGAGAAGAAGGATACTGATCCCGACGTCGAAGTGCGAACCACCCACGACCTCTTCTTCCTAGCCGGTGATTCAACGAACTCGTCGTTTGTCAAGGATTCGGCTCTGTCGATTACTTACGAGTACGTGACTACGATTGCGCGGCGTATCTAGCAGGTCTTTTCCTCTCACCCCGGCTCGGGGGTCTGGATGCTCAAAGGTGACGTCAAGAGTGCGTCCTGCCACCTGCGGATGCATGCCGGACAAATTCACCGAATGGCCGCGCTCGTCGAAGAGCTCGGAGTACTCGTGGTCGACTTAAACATATCATAGACCGGGCTCTATTTTTTGATCACGTTGAACACTCGATGAGTTCGTGATGATGCACCCCGGAACTTGTGTCCACTGCTTTGCGCCAGTACCTATATGCGCTGGGACTACGTAGCGATCTCCCGGTGTGACCCAGTTCCTACCAAGTTAGAGATTAATTGATGCCTCACTTTGGATTTTGTCTCCACAACCACAGTACACGAGAGCGATGGCGAGTCACGAGCTCGGTCCCCAACGCACTGACGGGGGATCGTTCGGCGAGTTTCACGGCTATTGTGATCCTAATGACGCGCTCGTGCTGTGGGATTGGTTGCCGTCAGCCTCAGTCCTGCAGTCCAGTCAGGCTGCAACTGGACAGCTGGTATCTCTTCGGCGTTTGTTGTGCGTATGGCTTCAAGCTCACGTTTCACCTTGGCGTGCTCTTGCTTCAGCTCTCTGTTCACCGCCTCCATCACATTGAGCTCGTCGGCCTTGGCCTCCAGTGCAGCGTTTGACTGGAATCGTCCCGCTTTCAGGGAATCAGTCTTCGCCGATGCCTCCTTCAGCGCGAGGATCTCCAGCTGGTGAGTTGTGCCTAGGCCACACTCGATAGCAGCATCTTCTCTCCCTTACATTGGTCCCGCTCGATGCGCTCGACCTGACCCCCGACCGTTGTGTTGTATTCTGCGTGCGCGTGATGCTGGCAACGTTGTGTGAGTTTCGAATGCGATATCATCCCCGCCGTCTCCTTTGAATTGCACCTGCGAGGACGGGTTCAACCGCGGTCGCTGCTTGCCAACTACGTTCGGCGGAGGTGTTTCGTTCCTCAGCGATATGCCGGCGTTGGACCGGCCCGAATGACACGCAAATGATGAATCCAACAGGACAATTTCTCTTCGGAATAATGGATGGCAATTTCTTCATTTTGGTGTCGTCAACGGTAAGGGAAATCTGGTTATACTATATCCAAGTACCATATGTGATCCGTAAAAGGTAATAGGTATGAAATTGTTATAATAATATTATTGAATTTGTGTTGAGATGTCGTAAGCTCGGGCTACTTTATTATTCAGTCAGCTTTAAATATGTACGAGTGGGGTACAACTGTTCAGGCAGCACGTTTAGCACCTCATTTCTATCTCACACAATAGCACCAAAGCCCAACGTGCAATCAACATGTTGCGACCTGCTGCTCATGCTGCCTCAGAGCTGTTGAAGAGAGTGGTGAAAGCCACCCTATGATGAGGTGATGCAGCCGAACACCATTGATTTCAGACGGCTCACATAGGTTGTTACCATAGAGCGACGAATAGGTCGCGGCGATTTCAGCCATGTATTCGGTCAGGAGGACGCTCGAAAGGCCACCTTGGACAGCATCCATCCGCACCTCATCGTCCACCAGCGCCGCCCCGAACAGCAACATGTCAGCGTTCGAGGACGAAGTGGTGGAGGAAACAGAGTGATCCTGAAGCGACGGGCAGCGTCAGGGCTGTGCGGGCGTCCGCTGGCGAGCGTGTCTTGGTCTTCGATGGCGAGTGCAGCAGCGGTCATGGCGCGGCGTTATCTTGCCGCCGCGACCAACGCGCAGACTACGAGGCGAACTTCGTCGTCTTCGTCCTTGCTGGCGTTCTGCACGAGGCTTCGTCAGAACGCTTCCACTGTCGACGCAGAAAACAGAGATGGGCAGTCGACGCCGATAGCTTGTCCATCGAACTGAATGACAAATGACCATTGAAAGTCTGTGCTCGCTAGATGGGTTTCATTGGGTATATTTTCATCATACTACAGTTGATGTAGATGCTCTGTTTGTTCTCTGGTTCTCACATCAATGAATGGCGCTGAATGTGCAACAAGAACAGGCGGTCTCACAGAATTGATGACCTCTATTTGGGTTACCCAAATTGTAAATGTCAGGACATGTAGTCGATAGTGAAGACAACAACCTTCTTCGTATTTACCACGCTGTATACAACTAGTAAGTGTACGCATTTCGGACCCTCCGCCTGACCACTGTCAAAAAAATTGCTGAACATATCTGCGGGTGGTGAGGGGTTAACGCGCTTTCGAAGGACCAACCTATGTTTCATATACTTTCTCTGGGCCATCTTGAAATGACCACTCCACGTTGCTCAACATAGCTCTCTGAGATTATAACTGTTTCCGAGGCAATGCAAATTTGAGATAAGCTGTTATCGAGCTCAACAACCCCACATTTTTGTGAAATTTGTTGGGTGGTTTGATAACGAATACACGGAAACTTAACCCGTTCGCGATTAAACTTTTTTTACGATACCGCACTAATCTCAAAAGGAAGTTCGAAAATCTGCTCCGATATCGTCTTTTTCGGACCATTCTACAGAACTTCAACTGACTATAGTAGGGTGGTGATGGCAAATTGAACTTCAACGTTTTTTACATAGTTTATCCAATATATATACGCGGCCAGACACTATTGAAGAGTATCATCACTAAAGGCGGTAGATTGGGTTTCCCGCAAGAAGGACGGTGGTTTTCGAGATGGTGTTTTGTTGGGCCATTCACATGCGTACATCTTGAGAATAGTATACTATAGTTAACAACTTCGTTCGCGAACGGGTTAGCATCAATAGTATAGTATTCTTGATGATTTCGTTTACAATCGGGCTGACATAGTACCTAATTAACAGAACAAGGTACTATCTGCTATATTGGATGACGACTTCTTCGCTTTGTGCGTGTGGTTCGGCAACGATACCGAGGAAGCTAAACATGCCGATCACCATGCGCAGTTTGCATGAGGCTGCCTGACGCGCGGTAATGGATTGAATCGTTTCCGCGATGCTCTTTCGAATTGTCTCCTCATGAGTCACAAACACAAAATATCCTACTCGCGGTAAGGAATTTGCTCTTGCTGGTCTTGAATCGCATTCTGCTAATCTTACAGCAAGCCGCTCAGCCTGTCCTTAATAGCTCATTTTTCTGATAACACAACAAATCTATTCGACAAAATTGATTGAATAGCTAAAAAAAGTTAACTCATGCATGTTTACGAAATAAAATTAAAGTCATGTTGGTTTATTACCCACTTAGGTATTATTGTTCAATCCCACTCGTCATACAAGAGCTTATAATATACAAAGTGAGAATGAAATTATCAAGTTGCTCGTCTTAATGGCCCGGTTGGTTTTTTCTTTCTTAACCTCATTTACTAGTTTCCGACTAATAGGAATGGTGAGAACGCTGATTGGCTGCTTCTTCCATTATGTTGTTAGAATTAGCCAACGCTTTTTCGTGCACTTTGATTTTTATGTCATACCTTTTGTGGCGCATTATTCAAAGGCAACGGTCAGCGAATTTAGCGAAACAGCGGCTGGCTCAAACATTGAGTGAATGTGACCGTTTGGACGTTCCACATAAGATGTATCGCGCACCACAAATATGCGAAAGCCATGAAAACCATGAATCGTCATCTTTAAGATTGAAGCCGGTTGTCAACTGCAATGAAATCGGCCGATTTGGGATACGCCTCCAAAAACGTAAGCTGCGGGTGGACGCTATATTCAATGGTTCACACACCACGACACACCTCTGTATCTTGTGATAACATCGGTGGCGCTTTGGTAGTGATAGCTTACGCCGTCATGGAGATCCATGCACTCAAAAACAGCCGCTCGGAGGGATTTGCCGAAAGCGTCGCGTTCGACAATTTTATTCGCAATTTTTTCCTAATGTTTACTGTGCGTTTGCAAGTTTAGACCTTGACATAATAAGGTTACACCACATACAGAAGAACAGTGTGAAGTTGTAAAAGCGGTTTTATGGCACCTGATATTGAATTAGACACGGTTTTACCAGACGGGCACGCCACCATTTTTATTGGATCTGGAAACTCTGTGCACCACTTCATTCGACGCTGGTGGCGGCAGCGTGCGCTTGGATGGCGATATGAGCCTCTAACCACCTGCGTATGCTGGCTACAACCCGTGTCTATCTGTTTGTCAAAAAAAAAGTTAACGTTGATGGCCGAAGGCAGCTGATATTTGGGGGTTCGCTTCCAAAATCCATTGCAGTTGACAGGCGGCTTCAATCTTAAATAATACAGTCATTATAGGCCTCTGCAAACTGGAATCTAGATTCCAGTTTGCAGGCCTATAGCTACAATGGAGTTGGAGAAAAAGTTAGTATCGATCACGTTGAACTAGTCGCTCCTCTTGTGTAAACCTTACTCAGTCAGAATCTGAAACTAGTCATCAACTCGTCGCCACTCTAGCCTTGTCACCTCAAACAATACAGCTCTCGGTGTCCTGTCATGCACCGCTGTCACTGCCATGCACCATCGTCGCCACCGACGCAGTCCGGTCGAAAAAGTGCTTTGCATGGAGCTATCCTTCGAGCGCATAGTTGCTCAGTGAGCCGCGACTGATGTCTTTAGTACATTTCAACTTGCTGAAGTCCTCCTCCACCCTATGCATTCCGGGTGGGATTGAAGCAAGACCGACTGAGAGCGATGCGAGCTCCTTGAACTCGTTTTCCGAGTCCGCCCGCACCCACATCTCGTCCACTGACAGGCGACTGGTGACTTCCACCCGTCTGCGGAACGCACTGTCTGTCTCGAATCGGGAGACGAGATGGTTGGCGCCATATAGCACTGGTAGCCGCGGACCCGTAGCACGCCCGCAAACGATCGCTATGGCGGTCAAGCAGCTGAACGAAGTCGTCAGCACCGCACTGCACCATCTCAGCTGGCGTGCTGGGCATCTCGACGGAGGATTCGCGGTGGACTTCGATCTCACTGCGCAACACGTCACTGATGAAGTGCTCGCCAGCTTCCGTGATGCCGTCTACGAGCTCTTTTTTCTTCGTCGACGTCAGCATGTCAAACAGACCAATGAAGAATAGTGCGGCGCATCTGAGATGCCTCTTGACCTTTGTGGTGCTCACGGTAGGCGTCGCTCCGTTCGTGCTGTCCACGTAGCGAAGCGTGGCGCAGTGCGCCACGCTTCGTCACTGACCATCTTGAACTGTAGCCGCTTGAAACAAACCTTGATCTGCTCTGCCATGTCGGCCACCATGAACAGGCCCAGCCACCACGGCTGATCAGACTTTGGGTAGTGCTTCTCGTCTTGAAGGGGTCTCAGCTGCTCGTAATGCTTGGCGAGAAGGTCACAGGAAGCAAAGATTGTCTCTAAACGCGCGTCGGCATAGGTCGAGCATTTCCCAACCCTCACTCGAATAGATTCGAGCGTTCGTGTGAACGAGATCTCTGCGCCAAGACGCGTGCTGAACCCCACCAGGTCCGTGAGCGCTCCCACGAACGTGCCGACGCCCAGGGTGAGCTGGTGGCTTCTGCACCAATTCACTATGACTCCACCGCCGTTGACGCGCTCATACGCATTGCGGATCTGCACAGCAAAGCCTTAGCGGCATCTGAACATTGTCGCTGCCGACGCTCTGGAAGACACCAATCACCAGATCAGCATAGTTTGACATCGTGTGAGCGCGATTTCCCTTCGGAATCGCCAGTACATGGTAGTTGTAGATCTTGAGGCCGAGCGCGAACGAGATCCGAGTGTCCACGTAGCTGTGGGCAGCATGAGTCGCGCCGCCCACGAGAATAGAGAATCCCCACGCCCTCGAGAGGATAGTGCGCAGACCATAGAGGCTAATCGCGACAGCAGCTCGTACATATCGCCCTGCCCGACAGTCCGCTCGTTTGGTCTCCCTGACTTCAGCGATCCCAATGCTTCGCCGAAGATGGTAAACATGCGAGCAGCTTCTTCAAGAGAGCCCGACGCGTTCACGGACTTGATGGCAGTCTCGAACTGCAGCCGATCTGGGATGCTGGTCATGAAGGTCTGGTCCTCGAGCTCCAAAAATTCGTCCGCCCTCAGTCCTCCAAGAAAGTCGGTCGCTTCGTGATCGCTCCCGACATCATCATCACCAGCTCGAGCGCACTGGAGACGACGGATGACATCGACGATCCCCTGCGGTACCTGCAGACTGATGCGGTGGCTTGAAGAATGAGCGCCTCTCCTCGCTACTAACCTCGAGGGCATTAAACGCTGCCCACTTAGGCGGGTCCTGGGCAACCATGTGGGCAACCATGTTGTCACGTTGGTAGGTCTTGAAAACCTTGACGCGATCGGCTCTCTTGCTCTCCGTCCTCGCCAGCAACTGGGTAAAGGGTGGCGGTGTTGTAGCCTCTGCAGTCGGCTGCTTCTTCTCACGTCCGAACGCGGAGCACCGAGCGCCATCTCCGCTGAGTGCTTTGCTGGTGCTCCAAGATGGCACGGTCGGCGGCGAAGAAGCCCAAGCGCAAGGACAGCAGCAAGAAGCAAGTCGAAGCCAAGCCCCTGCCAAAGGGGTGGGTCCAAGAAGCAGCCGGTCTCGCCTTCTGGTCACGCCGACAACGCTGGTAGTGCTCACTGAGATGCACAGCAGACATCCCGCCTGCTTGAGCAAGGTGCTGCCGCGACAGCTCGTCCTGTCTACCAAGCGTGGTAGCCCACTGTCAACTCGGCACTACGGCAGACGGTTTTTAAACCGCCAGCCCAATGGTAGAAGTGGATCGAGAAGTACGAGATGGAGCTCAGACTGCATTCTGTTCGCGTCGGTCATGATGTTCCAGAGGCCAAGTGCCAGGTCTCGGTAAGACGCGGAATGGATCGAGTGGACGCAACGACAATCGTCGTGCGCTGTGACAATATTTGGGCCTGGTGCATTTGTCTTCAATTTGATCACCTCGTCTTCTAGGACTTTGCAGTAATTATAATAGGTATTCTCTCCATTTTCGAACCCGAATGCCTAGTTTGTCCGATTATTGTTTCCTAAATCTAAATATCAATAACCCATCAATTTATGTTTAACCCATTTATATCGCTTCTCTTTTATCACTCTTGAACCGACGGGTTTTTCAACATTTTCAATACTGTATGGACCTGAGCGCGGTGAATCACTCATATGAGTAATTCACTCTTACACACATTCCGAACTAGTAACCTGGGTTGGTGATTGGACAAAACAGAATGCGATCAAATCAGCGATTGGCTTATCCTCAAACCTAGAGTACCCCCCCCCCCGAACGGTACTACCCAGGTTACTCCTTCGGAATGCGTCGCGCCGTCCTGGACGGCGCAACGCCCCCGCGCGCGGCCGACGCTGACCCGGATGCGACCACGGACACTGGTAAGTAACGCAACCCGCTCCTCTACCTGTGCATGTTCATTCCGTCCCCGTTCTCCAGTTCCCGGCGCTGCAAGTTTCGGCGCCGGGGACTGCGGCCCGCAACGGCGCTCTAACCACTGCGTCGGCCGCTCCATGACCAGAGGCACATCGCCGCGAGTACGAAGCGCTACATAAGGTCTATGCCGCCGCCGAGCAGGAGCGAGAGGAGCTGAACGGGTGCTACGCTGCGGTAACGGCACGTCTGGACCGCATCGGCGTCGAGAACGAGTACGCTTGCTTGTAGGAGACAGATGACGAAACTTCGGAAACGCTGACGGCCGCGCTAGGTTCTTGCTCTCAGAGCTGAGTTACTACGAGCCAAGTGACCTGGAGTCGGACCAGTCAGACATTGAGTTCGTGACGGCGCGACCAGCCGCCACCCCGCGGTCCAAGCGCACGAGCCCGGCGGCCAGGAAGCCCAAGCCCAAGCCCAAGCGACCCGCCCCAACAACAGCACCGGAAGACGATGACGCGGCCTCCACGAGCAGCGGACCAACGACCAAGCGTAAGCGGCCGGCCGCGTCCACTTCCAAGCCCAAGAAGGTGGGTCGGCTATTACTGATGCCGTCTATAGGCGTTAGTTGACAATTGACGCGATTGATTGCAGGTTCCAGCCAAGAAGACGGTCGCTGTGACGGACGAGTAGCGATCGCGAGGGTACTATTTGATCCCAACAATACCATCGGGATAAGCACTACCACGGTCGCTCCTTGGCGATCTACTGCAGCGTCAGGGCCGGGATGCTGCTCGAGGATAGCAACAGCCTGGACGCCTCTCGGCAGCCGGCGTCCGGGTCGCTGCGCGCGACTTGCTGCATCCACGTCAGCACCTCGACGATGCTCTCGCCCAGCTCCTGGCGCAGCAGGAAGGGCGGCACGACGAGCAGCACGCGGCTGACGCTGAAGAGCACCTGTCGGCGTACGGTAGCCGCCTGATTGCCGCGCTCGACCCACGCGAACTCGACGAGGCACTTGGCCATGGACACGGCCTGCGGGGCGTGGCCCGCCGCCTCCACAAAGGTCGCCAGCGCGTGCAGCAGGTGCGCCAGGAAGATGTGCTCGACCTCGCTCAGCCCATTGCCCGCCTCCAACTGCCGCCGGTACTCGACGTAGCCAAAGAGCAGCGGCGAGAAGAAGGAGAGCGCGTGCTCGCCGAACGCGTTCCTCTTGGCAGCGACGAGTGGATCGCGGCGGTACCCGAAGCGTCGAGTCTTGAGACTCGCCATGGTACTCGCGTCCAGGTCAGTCGTCCCCGAAGCTGTGGTGGTCGACCGCAGCAGCGTTTTTGGCCCAGAGACACGGAACTCGCCTGTCTCGGACAGCTCGTGCGACGCGCGCTCCATCACCTGGAGGATGTCGATGCGGGACTGCAGGAGCTGCTCGCGCTCCAACGCTTGGCTCACAAAGTACGGTAGCGTCTTGCGCGGCGACAGCGCGCACGCCGCTGCCAGTGCGTTCAGGCGCAGCGTCACGAAGCTCGGTGTGTTGTACTTGTCCTCGAGACGAAGCAGCACCGTCACGACCTCCCGAGCGTTCTCGTGCAGGTCGCGCGGCTGTCGCCGGAGCAGACGCTCCGCCTCCTCTAGCGCTGCCTCCGTCTTCTCACGCTCGTCCTCGGCGAGGAGACCAGCGATGACGTCCTTCAGGTACATCGGCCGCTTGGCCTGTAGGTCTCGCTCATCGTCGTGCAGGTCGTACGCGTCCAGACTCATGTCCGAGTCGGACTCGGCGTCACTGTCGTCGTCAGCCTCCTCTCCTTGATCGTCACTGACGCTATCATCGCCATCACTAAGGACCACAGCGTCCGGGTCGAGAGCAAACGCCACGGGCCGACACTTGGATGGCTTCTTCTTCCTTGTTGCCACGTCTGGAGTTGCTTCATCGACACCGTCTCCTCCCTGACTGCTGTTCCCGCCTTCGCCATTGACTGGCAAGCCTTGTGTCATAGCAGGAGAGCCGAGTGTGACGCGTGCATGTCCGTACATATCTAGAGGATCCACGCCGTCGATCTCGATCTCGAAATTCAGCGGGTTGTCGGGCGACAGCAGCAGCGACAGCGTCTCTCCGACGCGCATCCCGAGCAGCCGCACGCGCTCGACCGAGTGGCTCATGTGGTTCTGCACGCCCTTACACAGCTTGGCCGTCCACTCGCTGCCGCTGAACGTGCTCGCCTGGGACTCGATCATCTTGAGCATAGCGTACCGCAAGAAAAACGTCACGGACACGTTCAACGCGTAATCCGTGGATGCCGGGAAGTCGTCTTGACTCCACTGGTCGAGAACAACATCAAAGACCGACGCGAGGGGGCTGGAAAGCGCCTCGCTCTCGACTGATAACTGGGCTTGAGCTTGGAGGAGCGTGTCGACGAGGACTCGACAGACGAACAAGTCGTGGACCGGAGCTTTCAGCAGCAACTTGTGCGCGAGCACGTACTGGAACTGCTGGCTTGCGGCCATTGCAGGCGGCAGGAGCGACAGAAGCGCGTACTTGGGCTCACAGAGCACTCGTGACGCCCCACGAGTGTTCTCCTTCGCCACATCATGACCCGGCGCTTTCATGATCTGCAGGAACAACTGCTGGTAGCATGACTCGGGTACGCTGCGGAGCAACATCGCATGGAGTACGACGTTCGAGTCCGAGGCCAGTCGTCTGGAGGCTTGGATAGCTCGCAGCCAGCCTTGAACGAGCGCTTCAACCTGGCCGACGCGGATGAGCTTCTCGCTCAGCATCCGAAACACAGTCGATCGTGCTTGGACGTCGCCTGGAGGATAGTTGGCGGCGCTCCAGTCAAATACCGCGGCAAAGATCGCATCGCACAGTCGCGGGAAGTAATGCCGAGGCCAAAACGCAGACGGAGACTCGCGGCCGCGACGGTTGTGCACCAGATCTGCACCATACACCCCATCGCGAATGTTAGAGCACGCGCGAAGCCTATCCAGTCGAAGAGCGAGTCGACATACCTGGCAGCGACGCGAGGTGCGAGATGAGCGTCTGGCTGCTAAGCACCCGCCGCTGCGCCACCTGAGACGGAAGCGAGACCTGTCACACCAACAGCAACTCACTCAGTAACCTCATCCTGATATTCCGTGTGGAAGTGGACGTCAAACCCGTCGACCCACCTCTTGGTCGAGGAGGTCGGCGACGATCGCCTGCAGTCCTTCGCTGTCCATCGCCCTCTTCAGCAGTCGGAGGCAGTGGCTGACCGTCACCGCTGCGTCGTCCGCGTCACCTTGTCGTTTGTCCCCGCTATGCTTTGAAGCAGTCGTCGCCGCGAGCACTGACGTCAGTGCTGCGGCTGCTCTGGCCGGCGGGACAAACGACCGGTCGAAGAAGACGTCGAAGGTGTCGCGTCGCTCGGCATCGGACAGGCAGATCTCAATGCGGACGGCCACGAAGCCGAGCACGAAGCCCGCCACGTCGCGGTAGAGTGCGTCCAGGTACAGGCGCTGACCACGGACGATAGCGAGCGTGAGTTCGTATGTTCACACTGGAATAAAGCAGGTGAATGCCTCACCTTCCAGTCCGGTTCAAAGTCCCCAGGGCGTGTCAGAGGCGCCGCGAGCTCGCGCAGAGCTGCCACCGCGTCGGGTATGTCGTATTTCTTGTCCGCCGCCTGCACGGTGCGCTTCTGGGCGTCCACGAACGCGCGGAGCCGCTGCGACTGCGCGCGCTGGTTGTTGGTCGCCATGGTCATCACTTTGGCAGAAAAGAATGGGCCAAAACAGCGATTTGGTTGGACAAAAACAAAAATGAGTTTTGACCAATAGTTGACGCGATTTCGAGCCTTCCAACATGGGGTCGATGTCACTTCAACTTGACTCTGCTGCACTAGCGCGATGACTCGATCATTGGCCTAAGAAGTTGCTTGCGTCATGCCGTTATCATTGCCAAGTACTCAAAGTCTTTGCACACTCACTCACGGACAGACACCACAGACAGCTCACGCTGACACCAAGCGCACGAACGCCCGCGTCTCTCCGTGTCCAAGCTCCACCACCGACCGCTTCTTCTCCACGAACGCTATCTCGTCGCGCGCCGACAAGAACGCGCTGTACACGAACAGCTGTAGCATCAGCGCGCACATCGTCGAGTAATCCGACGCCGTCCCACGCGTCGACATGTTCTGCGTCTTGGCATCCGTGCTGCTTGTGCTGGTCGTCGTA
>JAADXY010000821.1:0-13865 GCA_023338065.1 Phytopythium montanum
CCATTAGACTCGGACGGACGTTGATTAGGACCAAGTCTGTGAGAGGCGCGGGTTCACAGGTGGAGGAGTAGATGGCACGGCTGGGATGGAAGGCGGCTGCGCTGTAGGCGGTGAAAGCCGAAGTGAATGGCAACGGGAGGAAGAACAATCGCCTCCTCGGCCCGAGGCATCCGTCCCAACCGTGCTAATCCAACGGGCTTGTGTCGTGAGTGCTCTGTCGCTGCTCTTTTGTCGTTCGTCCACGTTCGATTCTTCATTGTAGTCAACCTGGTGAACGTGCGAAAGGGTTTGCCGCCGCCTGTGGATGGCAGTCTGCTGCTCACTGACGCGTAGGGCAGCAGCGGAGGCGGCTCCAGCGAAGGCGACGGCAGTGGCAGCGAAGTGGGCGGCAAAGTTCATTTTGGTGGTGGCATAGCGATGGTCGTTAGCTTCGGCTTCGCATGATGATCTCACTAGTGACGACGTCCAAGTTGAAGACAACAGCCTTCTGCGAGTGACCTCTGTAAATTAATTCTCCGCACCAAATCTTCCCAAATCCAGTCATTGCCACCAGTATCTAATTTATGCAGGTTCATTTTCTATTGGTACCACTTACTCTGCATCGTACTCTAATATACAATTTCATAGGTACCTGTTACAATCCACAACCAGGTTGTCGGATTCCGGCTCCAATCCGACACCATCCCGCCGCGTCACCTTGCCATTTCCAGCCCAAAGCGCCAATCAACCGGCTCCCGACACTCATGGCGACCCGCCGACGACCCACGGGCAAGCGCAAGCGACGCACCCGCTCCCCCACCTCTACCTCATCCTCTCCCGCCCAACGCCACGCCGTGGTGCTCGTGCTGGGCGACGTGGGCCGCAGCCCGCGCATGCAATACCATGCGCTGTCGCTCGCGCGGTCCGACCCGGGCCGGCTGCGCGTCAGCCTCGCGGGCTACGCGGGCGAGGCGTGCGCTCCCGAGCTGTACACGCAGCCCAACCTGTCGCTGCTGACGTTCGCTCCGCGCGCCACTCGCCCGCTGCCCGTCAAGGTGATCGTCCAGTTCCTGCAGCTGCTCTGGCTGCTGCTCGTCTCGGCCGGCCGCATCGACCTCGTGCTGCTGCAGAACCCGCCAACGTACGGCTATCTTGGCTCTATACCTTGGATCTACTTTATGACTCAAGGCTGACGGAGGTCGTGAGCGCAGCATCCCGACGTTCGTCGCCGTGTGGCTCTGCTGCCGCCTCAAAGGCGCCAGGTTCGTCGTCGACTGGCACAACCTCGGCTACAGTATCCTCGCGCTGTCGCTCGGCGCGCGCCACCCGCTCGTCAAGGCGCGTGCCCCATCCAACTGACTCGCCGATACAATGGTCAGGACTCTGACGAGCTTGTGTGTGTGAGTGCGAGTCTACAGGTAGCGACGTGGACCGAGCGCGTGTTCGGATGCAAGGCGGACGCCAACCTGTGCGTGACGCGCGTCATGCAGCGCTGGCTGCGCGACACGTGGCAAATCGAGGCCACGGTGCTGCACGACAAGCCGCCGCTCTTCTTCCGCCCGACGCCCGTCCACACGCAGCACGAGCTCTTCGCTCGCGTCGCCGGCCAGCTCGACCACTGCCGCGACGTAAGCCCGCTCCTCCTCGCTGCAACAACCGCAGACTCACACTGACAGTATGTGCCGGGCAGATTGTGAGCTGGGACGCCAAGACGGAGGAGACGTTGATGACGCGCAGGGTCAACGGACAGGTCGTGACGCGCGCGGACCGCCCGGCGATGCTCATCAGTTCGACGAGCTGGACGGCCGACGAGGACTTTGGCATCCTATTGGACGCGCTGCGAAGGCTGGACGCGCGGACAGCGGCGCTATCGACCAGCGAGTTCCCCAATTTGCTGGTCGTCGTCACGGGCAAAGGCCCGCAGAAGCAAATGTACCTGGAGCAGATCAAGCGGCTGGCCTTCCGCCGCATCCGGATCGCCACCATGTGTGTCTTGTATACCTTCACGGTGCTGCTGGCTGTGGGTTCCAAGACGTGACAGTGAGTGTCTTGTGCCTGCCTTGGCAGGTGGCTTGAAGCGAGTGACTACCCGCTCATCCTCGGCAGCGCCGACCTCGGCGTGTGTCTGCACACGTCGTCGTCCGGGCTCGACCTGCCCATGAAGGTGCTCGACATGTTCGGCTGCCAACTGCCCGTGTGCGCCGTCGGCTTCAAGTGCCTGGACGAGCTCGTGCTCCACGACAAGTACGCCAATGACTGCCCGCCTTCCTCTGCTAAAGTGCTGACTGCCGTCGATTGCTGGCTCGCTAGGAACGGACTCGTGTTCGACACGCCCACGGAGTTGTCCGACCAGCTCTTCGACCTGCTCAAGGGCTACCCGTGCCGCACCAAGCGGCTGGGCCGACTCCGAGGAGCACTGGCCAATGTCGAGGTGCGTCTCATTCGTCTTGTATCTGGACTCGATAGCTGTTGGCTAACCGTTCATGCTGTGTGGCGACGGTCGTTGCAGCACTGGCCCGAGAACTGGAACCGCGTGGCGGCACCCGCGTTCCGGAAGCAACTTGGACTCTAAGGCGCCAATGTGTTCGCTGACTGACCGTCAAGACCATGTTCCTCAAAGCAAGGTGTCTACCAAGAGTGATCTAACACCCATTTGTTCGGGCCTATAACACCTACCGACAGCGCAGGGCTGAAGGCTGGCAGGTCTCCGTGGCGTGGGTTTCACCAGTAGTGATCTAACAGCTTGTCATCCCCTGGTGGCTTGCGTTCCCCTTCCTCCTGCCACCACGGACAGCACTCCCACCGCCTACAGCCGCAGCGAGTAGCCGCTGGACGAGTGGTAGTACCCTCCACTGTCCGCGCCGCTCGTTTTGCTCGTCGTCGTCACCCTCGTGGTCGTCGTGGTCGCTCCGTTCGCTCCCACGGTCGTCGTCACCGTCGTCTTGGTCGCGGAGCTCGCCACTCCGCCGTCGCCGCCGCCCACCAGCATGCTCAGCACGTTGTTGTCCTGCTGCTCGTTCTCGGCGCGCTTGCGCATACGGCGGCGCTGGTTCTTGGTCAGCTTGATGGCTGCCGAACCAGGCGACGCGCCGACCGGCACGCGGCCGATGGCATACAAATTTCCGCTGTTGTTGTTAGCTGGCCGCGCGTTCTCGTCGCCAGCGGCCGCAACCTCAGCCTCCGGCGCCTTGGGCTTCTTCTTCTCCTCCGACTGCGTCGCCGCCTCGTCATCCTCGCGGTCCCGAGCGCCGTAGCGCTGCCGCCGCTGCTCCTGGAACGCCTCCTCCCTTGCCACCAGCTCCTGGATCTTGTCGTCCATGACCTGCCGCACGCGCGCCACGCCCTCGCGCGGACCCTTGAGCGAGATGACGGGAGCGCCGTCGCGCTGGATGTCGATCACCACGTCCGAGAACTCGCGCTGCAGCGCCTTGATGTTGGCGCCGGCCTTGCCGATCAGTGCGCCGATCACCGCGGCGCCAACGCTGCTGCCAGGGACAGCAGCGGCACCAGGCAATATCAGCGTCTCGATCACGCTCGTGGACACCACGTGCTCCAGCTTCTCGTGCAGCCGCTCGCGCTCCTCCTCGTCCTTGTCGCTGTACAGCACGACCTGCCTCATGTTGTCGTCCACGTCGACGATGTGCAGCTGCACGTTGGTGCCCTTGCCCGTCTCCTTGCGCACCGCCGCGAGCGCCAGGTCGAGCTTGGCGACGGGCACGTCCACCACCACCGCCAGGTTGCGGTGGTGCGTCAGAAGCGTCTTGACCTTGTCGGCCGCGAGCTGCACCGACGCGTCGTCGCGCGCGCTGATGGTGAGCGTGCGCGGCTTGCCGCCATTGTGGCTCGGCCCGCCGCCCTTGCCTCCCCCTCCTGACGCCGCACTCAGGTCCAGCCGCGCGTTGTTGGCCTCAGAGCTGAGCTTCTGGATGGTCTCGCCGTTCTTGCCCAGCAGCACCGGCACAAGCCACGACTCGACCGACAGCACCATGTGCCGCTTCTTCCAGTGCGTCAGCTCCTCACGCACGCGCTTAGCCACCTCCTGCGTCGTGCTCTCAGAGTCTGTGAACAGCCGGAGACTCGTGGCTGACGGCAGCGAGAAGAAGATGCGGCGAGGACCCGCGCTCTTCTTGCTTTTCTTGCCGTCTGTGGACTCGCGCAGCGTCGGCAGCAGCTCGTATAGTCGCGGGACCGCCAGCGCCGGCAGCCCATCGATCACGGCCATGCACTCGCCGTAGTAGAACTGCAGCACGTTCTCCACGCGCGCCTTGGCATCGTACACGTTTGCAGCGCGCGTGCCCTCGATGTGGATGACGCCGTCCGCCACCAGGTCGTTCAGCGTCCGCGTCGAGCCGCTCGCGCTAGCGCTCTGCTGGCGGGTCACGCGCAGCTCGCAGTCCGTCTGCTTGCAGATGCGCGTCGCGTTCTCGTTGAGCACGCCGCTCTTGCCCACGAGCGCGCTGGCAAACGAGAACGACGGCAGCGGGATCGTCTCGACGAACAGCGCCACCGCCGCGGCCGAGTCCGCCCCCGCGCTGGTCGACGAAGCAGCGGGGACAGTCATGACGGCCACAAGCATTTCCAGGAACTTCTTGAGCGCGCCAACACCCATGGCGGGTCCGCGGATGCGCGCCGTCTTTCCGTCGTCCTGGATCGACACCTTCATGCCTTCGCCGCCCTCTGCCTCGAGCTCCTGCAGCCGCGTCGCGATCGCAGGGTTCTGCTTGAAGAACGTGTTGAAGTTGAGCACGACGCCGGGGTTTGCAATCGGAGCAGCAGCGCTCGAAGCACCCGCCGGCATCTTGACTGTCTCAACGACACTCGTCTCTCGGAGCTCGCGCAGCACGTGGTCTACGCACTCCTGCAGCTTCTCGGGCGACGACGCCTTGATACGGACGTGGCCGCGCGCAGGGAACGCGTCGATCGTCGCGTCCGGGTGGTCGGCGCGCAGCGAGCGGATGCGCTCGCCCTTCTTGCCGATGAGGCAGCCAGTCGCGAACGCGTCCAGCTGCAGCAGCCGGCGGTTCGACGTCTGCAGGAGCGTATCCAGCGCGCGCTGCACGGCATCCAGCTGCTCGGTCGTGCCGATCATCTCCAGCTCGGCGGCCGACGTGCTCGCGCCGTCGCTAACAGCATCCTCCGACGTCTCGCTGGCTCGCAGCACCTTGAGCTTGGCGCCCGACTCGGCTTCGAGCTTGGCGACTGTCTCGCCCTTCTTGCCGATCACCGTGGGCACCTCGTCCGTGTCCAGCGGCAGGTATCGCACGTGGTTCGAGTCCTCGAGCAGTTGCAGCTGGCGCTTCGCCTCCTGGATACCCGCGAGCGTCCCCGTCAGCGAGATCTTGACGCGGTCCGTGCCAGCAGCAACAGCCGCAGAGTGGCGGGACGCGCCGGCGTTGGCGCCGCCCTTGCCGAAGAACATGTTCGGGAGGAAGATCTTGCACTCGCCGCCCGTGGCCTTCTCGATCTCGTTCGTCTTGGCGCGCTTGCTGCTCGCCAGCACCGGGATCAGGTGCGGAGACGTCGAGAAGAACGCACGCTGGTTCTTGTCCACGATCGACGAGATGTGCGTGCGTGCGCGTGCGATCGCCTCCTCGCTGTCGCCGAGCACGCACACGAACGGGTCCTCAATGTCGATGCGCACGGCCGGCGCCCTCTTCTCCTTCTTCTCCTTCTTCTCCTTCTTCTCCTTCGGCTTCTCCTTCTTGTCCGCTTCGTCGTCAGCATCACCAGCGGCTTCTTCGTCCACGTCGCTGCTCTCGGCCTCCTTCGTCTCGCTTTCGACCTCCTCCTTCTCAACCTGAGCCTCCATCTTCTCACTCTTGGGCTCCTTCTTCTCGGTCTCGGCCACCTTTTTTTCGCTCTTGGGCTCCTTCTTCTCGCGCTTGGCCTCCTTCTTCTCGCCCTTGGGCTTGCCGACGCTGCCGCTTTCGATCTCCTTGATCGTGGACCCCTTCTTGCCGATGATAAGGCTCAGCACGTGGTGGTCGCGCACTTCGCAGACCCAGTGGCTGGAGTTGAACAGCTTGGCGCTGGCTCGCAGCGCGTCCTCGGCAGCCACCAGCTGCGCCTTGGTGCCCGACACGATGACGCTGCGTTCCTTCTTGGCCACCTTGATGCGCGCGTCGCCAGCCTCGCGCCGCAATGTCTGCAGGTGCGCAGCCTTGTTCATCATGAGAAACTCGCAGTAGAAGGCGAAGAGCGCGTCGCGCCGCTCGGCGTCCGCCACGGCGTCCACCGGGTCGGCGGTCGCCCAGCCGAAGAGCTCCTTGTCGGCGGGCGTGATCGTCCTGTCGCGGCGCTCCTGCTCGTCAATGAGGTCGCGAACGAAGTCCTCGGCTTGCTCAACGCTGGCGGCTGTGCCGCAGATGCGCACCGAGTTGACGACGCGGTCGATGTCCACGAGCGCGCCAGTGTCCTGCATGAGCTGCGTGATGGTTTCGCCCTTCTTGCCGATGAGCTTGGGCACAACCTCCTGTGGCAGCGGGATGCTGACCGAGCGCGCTGTGAGCTTCTTGATCTCCTGCTCGAGCTCCGCGGCCACCGACGGCGACGCGAACATGGTGAGCACGCCGTCCGCCTTGCTCACGTCCAGGCGGTTGACCGGCAGCTTGTCCTGCAGCTCCTGCAGCTTCTTGGCCTGCTGGAACAGCAGCAGCTTGACCGCGTCCGGGTGCAGCCCGATCGAGTGCGAGCACGCCAGCGTCACGTTCTCGATGGCGCGCTTGGCGCTCTTGACGTTGGCGCGCGCGCTTGTCACGCGGATGGCCTTGGCACCGCCGCCCGCCTCCTTGGAGGCCTCGAGCACGTCTAGCATGGCCAGGTGCGTGCGCTCCAACTGGCGAAGGTTGGCGAACTGCTTGCCCAGCACGGCCCCCATGCGGTCATCCGGCACGGGCACCTCGATCGACACAAAGTCGGCGCTGCGCACGCCGAGCTTGACGGCCAGCGACAGCTTCTTGGCCGCGGCCTGCAGCTCGGCCAGCTGCGCCTCCATCTCCTTGTGCTGCTGGAAGCGCGCGGCACGCTCGGCGCGCGTGCTGTCCATCATCTTCTGGAAGTCGTCGTGCGACTCCGTCTGCGTGAGTAGCGTCTTGATGCTCTCGATCTCGCGCAGCAGCTTCTTCTCCTCGTTCAGCGGCATGGACGTCGTGGACCGCCGCATCTCCTTGGCTTCCATCTCGGCGCGCAGCTGCTCCGCGCTCGCGGCAGGTCGTCGGCCGTGAGACGCCTGGTGCTGCTTGAGCGCCGAGCGCAGCTTCTCGTCTAGCGCCTTGCCAGCCGCAGCGTTGGCCTCCTTCGCCGCGGTAAGCGCGTCGATGCGCGTCTGCACCTGCGCGAGCAGCTGGGCGTCGTCTGGCGCGCTCATGGACGATAGAGGGACGGGGACGAAGCGAAGAGACGCAGGAGAGAGCGCCGGCTGCTAGTGGTGGAGCTGGCGGGGCGGGGAGGAGCGCGGGGGACGCAGGGAGAGCGGATGGGGGCTCTCACGTCGGCGGGACAGGCGGAAGATGCGGAAATGCGATCTTGCCTTGAGACCCACGTGGAAACGCGCGTACTTTGTGGATGAGGACCGTACTTTAGGATGCGAACCACTTCATTCCCAGTAAGTTCGTATTTTTCAAGTTGCCAAGAATGGCAAGGATCGCTGGGACAGACTACTGCGTGGGCAGCACGCGCTGGAGCCAGGCGGAGACGTCGCGCATCTCATCGGGGCTGGACGTGTGGTCCAGGCCTTCGTACGTGTGGAAGGTGATGTCCTTGACGCCGGCGGCCTCGAGCGTCTGTTTGGAGCGCACAGCCCACGGGTAGCGCGCGCGAGAGTCGGCGTCGCCGTGGCAAATGAGTAGCGGCACGCTCACCGTCTCGGGCGAGAGCTTGAACTCCTGCACGTCGGTGTATCAAGTATGAAGCGTGAGAGCTTGGTTCCAAGTGTTGGGTGGCAACAGTGGATGGGGACGCACCGCCTCGCGAGGGATGAACGACGAGAGCACCATGATGCCGCCGAGTGGCTGCTTGACCTGGTATCCCGTGAAGTACGACGTGGCGCCGCCCTAGGATCATCGTAGGAGCAGGAGGGCTCGCACGTTAGACGCTGGTGGTTTCAGGTTGGCATCACAGTTGACAACATGGCGCGTGTACCTGGCTGAACCCGCCGAGGACGATGCGCGAGTATGGGATGCCTCCTTGGACCTGGAAGCAGCGAGGTCACAAGAGTTGGAGCCTGATTGGATGCTTGTACCGACAGAGGAGATCGACCGCACCTCTTTGGCGATCATGTTCATGACGAGGTCGCGCGTAAGGTCAATGCCCTCGGCGTACCCTGCGCCTCCGACGAACGCCTCAATATCGTACTGACACCAACAATCACATCCAAGTCAGTATCGTGCACGCGATGACACACCATGAACGGTGAGGACGTACCCATGCGGGGATCATGCGGCCATTGGCGACGGTCACAGGACGCGGCGCCGCTGTCGTCACCAGTTTCAGCCCGCGTTAGTCTCGCAGCCGCACCGATCCACGGTCTGACATTGACTAGAGGACGCACCGGTGGGCAGGATGAACTTGATGTGCGGGTGCTCCTTTGCCAGCTCGGCCATTTGACTCGCCCAGCCATGAGCCGTGTCACCCAGTCCGTGCAAGAAGACGACCTACACGTGCACACAAACTTGTCAGCCCTCATCCTTGGAGTCATACGCCTCGCCGAACTATCGGAAGCGTACGGCGGCGGTCGGACTCGGCGGAGAGATGGTGATGGTGTTCTGCTGGTCGATCGCCATGGTGCTGAGCGGCGCGGTTGTGGCAGTGGACAAGCTGGCGGAGAGAGCGAGTGCGAGAGGCGAGAAAAAGCGGAATGCCGTCGACAGCAGCGGCCGCCGCGCGCGTAGGGAGGGCATGCGGCTCGAGTAGAGTTGCGGACCGGCGCAGATCCAGAAGTGCGTGGCAGCAATGAAGCGAGCAGGAATGCTGCCCACGTTTTCTGCCAATGACAAGCAATGACAGGCAAGGGCTAGGGATCTTAGGGTTATTTTGACCAGTCAGAGGCGTTGACGGCGCCACCTCACCTTTTGCTGATGATGAATCGCGCAGTTGATTATTGTATCGGGTCAAGTGTCTTGGTTTCAGTAAGCACCAAATTGAAGACGTCGTTTGCGGCGCAACATGGCGCATCAAATGCCCACGAGACGCTTCTTATCATGGCTATTGCATGAAGTTAGAGGTCCCAGTCCCTTCGGTAAGCGGCCTACTGGCGGGGGAGCACGCGCTGCAGCCACGTCTTGACGTCGTCCAACTCGGTCATGCTCGCCGTGTGCTCCATGCCGGGGTACGTGCAGAACGTCAGGTCCGAGACGCCAGCCGCCTGCAGCTTCTCCATGGACGCCTTGCCGTACTGGAAGCGGACGACGGGGTCCGCCTCGCCGTGGCACATGAGCAGCGGCACGCTCGCCGTCTCAGGCTCAAGCTGGAAGCTCTGTATCGGTCAGCCAACACAAGAGGAGCGTTTTAAGCAACACTATGGAGCCTCAAGGCTGGATGCGACGCAAACGTACCCCGGCCTTGGGGAGGTACCCGGACATGGACAGCACGCCGGCGAGCGCGACCTTCGACTGGTAGCCCGTGAACAGCGACGACGCGGCGCCCTGATCGATGACAAGGCAGGCGTGAGCACCGTTCGTACCCAACAGTACCCGCTTTCGCCCGGATGATCGCATCGCACCTGGCTGAAGCCTCCGAGCACGATGCGGTTGTACGGGATGCCGTCAGCGACCTGCGGGGGAGAAGTGTGCACGGTGAGGCCAACTACAAAGTTGCAGGCTCCAGTTTGGATGGACAGCGCACCTCCTTGGCGATAAGGCTGAGGATGAGGTCGCGCGTGTTCTCGATACCGTCGGCGCTGTCGTCGTCCACCTTGGAGAGCGACTTGATGTCGTACTGCCCGTCCATCCAGCGACTTTCAGCCTCCAGCCCAGTAGATACACCCTAGCATTGGACGAGTCGTACCCACGCCGGCATGCGCATGCCCATATTGAGCGTCACGGGCATCGGCGCCGCTGCAATAGCACACAGCACAACGAGTGTCAGCCCCCCAAATCCGCTGCGATTGAGATCCCGCACCGAGCGTCGACTGACCCGTGGGGAGGATGAACTTGACGTGCGTCAGCTCCTTGGCGAGCATGGCCATGGCGTCCGCCCAGCCGTGCGCCGTGTCACCGAGCCCATGCAGGAAGAAGATCTGCGGCAGGCACAGTCACCACCACGACTTAGAACCCAGCACGAGTGGTTAGGAGGTGTCGAGGCGAGTCCTGCATCCGTACCACCGCGGTCGGGTTCGCAGGCGTTAGTGTGATGTAGTTCTTGGCGTCGGCCGCCGTCTTGAAGCTCATGGCGCGCGTCAGCAGGCGCAGCGGCGCGGAGGATAGGGCGGCGCGGGGCAGCAACGCGAGCATCAAGCAGCAAACCTCTCGAGATTCAAACACAAGGGGGGTGTTTGTAGGGAACGAGATCTGATTGGCTGAAAATATACATTTGGCTGAATTTTGACAAATCAACGCGTAGACTGCCGCAAAGACGCAAGTAGTCATGTGGTACACATGAAAAGCAACTTTCAGACGGAGTGATGATCACTGGTGGCTGACCATGGGGTGTGATTGCACATACAACTGCACTGCGATCTTGGCTTTCAACAGACGCAGCGACGAAGTTCCAAGCGACGCTAGCTTGGGAGGAGCCTCGTGGTGGCGGCTGCCATTTCCAGGTCGAAACGACCCGGGCTAGCAATCACACCGCCGTCGTCAACTGACGAACGAGTTGGCGACGATTGTGTGGTGTGCAGCGCTGATCTATTCTATTCTTAGCATCTATTCAATGGCGTGCGGCCGAAAATGGCGAGCGTCTCGCACTCGCAATGACGCGAACCGCACACCGCACACCGCAACAGCTGACGCTGGGCTGCTCAGCGCCAGCTCTCCGTGAGTCAGCAGTGGTCGAATGGAGACCATTGCGATTCGTGGTGCGTCTCGCATTGAAGCTGCGCTTTAATCCGCGCCAAAGAGTGGCACCCGCAGCGTTCTGAGACGCAAGTGGCGCTAAACGAACGTGGACATACTGAGATCAAGTCACACGTTGAAGGAGCACGCGAGCGAGCAGCTCCGAGCTGCTGCTCCATGCGTGGCGAGTCGCCAAGGCCGCGCCTTACATTGGCGCTGTTAAAGCAGCGTGTTTAAGCAGGTTATGTGCGGCGCTTCTTCGACTTGACGTCGGCGGTCGCAGGTGACTTCAACGTCGCGCGTCTCGCGAAACGCAAGGTCCGTTCGCCAGTGAGTGGCTGTACACCCTCCCTGCTGTACACGTACGTTTCGTCCTGTAAAACAAGTGCTCATTGCTCCGACCTAGCGGAACGGACGCGCGGTGGAGGCAGTCTGCACCACTATTTGACGCGGCAGTACAGAGCCTGGAAGGACCGCACATCGATACAGCGCTGCCTGGCAGTTCGCCGTTAGTCCTTGCGCGGTCGCACCAGCATCATCCATTCCGCATGGCTAGCGTCTGTCTTTACGCCCGGCACCTGCAACACAGCAACCTGATCTATTTGCGGCAACCACAATTTTTTCAGCAAATCTCATTCGCCAGTTTTTACAATCATGTGGTAAATGAAGCAAATGCAAATCTACAGGCAATGTGATATTGCAAACGTCACGAGGTTATTTGATTTGTTTTGTGTGGAATCTAAGAATGATTTGTTCTAGGTAATCGAAAAGCAAAATACATGTAAACCTGTCTGCCGGATTTAGACAAAAAAGAATCCAACCATGGTAAAGAAAAAAAAAAGAAGCCAGAACTTCAGCAAATTTGAGTGAGAATCTGGGATTGACGGCGACCCCTTAGCCACGCCGCGCCACGTTTGCTGTCGAGTGTTTGGCTTCGCACCTACGCGCTTGTTGTTGCTTGATCCTTTATCGTGTCGGACGATCTCCTCCATGCGGCGTGATCTGTACTGGTGTTTGGTTGTGGCCCAAGCCGCACAATAACCACCGTTCAAAAGCTCGCGCATAAAGCCTCGGCGCAGTCTGTTTTTACCACCTCCCCCCTGCCATCCACTTTTCCCGCGATTTGATTGGTACGCTCGTCCGCCCATCATCTTGTCATAGAGGACGCAAGTCATTTCTGGACTGGCGGATAGGGGATTCAGAGCGGACGCGCTTGAGAGCGAGAGGGCAGCGTCTTCCTGCGCGCCGCGGGCGGACGGCATGACCACTCGGCGTCCAGTCGAGTGCGGGCATTTTCCGATTGAGTGCATTTGTCAAAACTTCCTGTGCTGCCTAGTGTCCTGCCTGCCTGCCGTCGCCTTCCTTCCCTCCATTCCCCAGAAGATGAAGCTCTCGTCGGCCACCACCTCGTGCCTGTGCGCGCGCGTGACGGCGGCGCCCGCCATGGGCGGCATGCAAATGTACCAGGTCAAGACGGCGTGCCACGGCAAGTGCCACTCCATGTACAAGACCAAGGAGGACTTCAAGAGCGTGCTCAACATGTTCAAGCTCGTGGCCGCCATGAACCGCGCGGCCGCGGCCTCCAGATCGGGCGGGCCCTGCGCCTGCTGCGCCAGCGTCGCCGCGCTCTCGGGCACCACCATGCGCGTGTGCGACGAGGACTCGCTCAACGCCTTCCTCGAGGCCGTGCTGCGCAAGCTGCGCGCGGCCGGCGCCGAGGCCGCAGAGGCCTGCAGCGCGCACCGCGGCGTCGTGCGGATCCTCATGGACTTCCTCAGCGTGCGCGACGGCCGCTTCTTCTGCGACGAAGCCGGCCCCGAGGCGGAGGATACCACCAGCCCTCGCGCCGTCGAGACGTCCGCGCAGGAGAACGACCTGGACCACCCGATTGCGCACTGCTCGCTCAACCGCACGCTCTCGCCGCAGTTCGGCGCCATGGACTCGGTCTTCTAGCGGCGTCGGTCGCAGGTCGCAGGTCGCAGGTCGCAGGTCGCAGGTCGCCGTTGCGGTCACCTCGCCCCCCCTCCATTATTATTAACTCTTCCCTCCCTTTGGCGCGCAACCACCCGCGCATTCGGAGCGGGCGAGGCGGCCGGCCACGCGCGCGCGCGAGGTAGCATAGCATAGTGTTCCCCCATGCGGGTGGGCTTGGTGAGGAATAAAACCAACCAAACCGTGTACCAGAGTGGCCCGTTAGCGACTCGGATTGCTCGAAAGTCGCGTCTGCTTGTGGCTTCGCATACTCACCAGCGAGCCAAAGATACGGCCGGCGGCCGTTGCCTGGACGAGCGGACGGCTGAGTCGGGACGCCACCTCCACTCGTAGACGAAGGCGCAGAGAAGCGCTGGCCAGACACCGAGACGCGCTCTCCCATTGCGTTTCACTATGGCACTGGAGGTCCATGGAGTCGACTGATCAGGCAGTGCTAGGCTGCCGCCGCCTTGGGCTCGCCGTCGGTCTCCCCGTGCACCTCGCCGAGGATGCGGAGCACCTCCTTGTTCTCCATGCCGTGGATGGTGCCGATGGTCGGGCGGCGGGCCGGCGCCTCTCGCTGCTCCTTTTGCTGCTGCGAGAAGCGGAAGCGGTGCAGGCGCTGCATGAAGGCCGTCTCCTCGTGGTGCTGGCGGTCGTCGCTGCGTCCGCTGTTGCGCAGCAGCTCGGCCACGCGCTCCTTGAGCTGCACGCACCAACTCGAGCGCTTCTGCAGCGCGAGCGCCTCGGGCACGAGCGCGTCCAGCCGGCGCTCGCGCTTCTTGTTGGACGGGTGCGTCGAGTGGAAGTCGAGCGACATCTCGAGCTCCGTCATAGCGTCGCCCGAGAAGAAGGCCGTGAACCCGCGCCAGACGCGCGGCGCCTCCCGCGGGTCGTAGCACGCGCTCGCCATGAGCATCAGCCCGA
>JAADXY010000822.1:0-13831 GCA_023338065.1 Phytopythium montanum
GTTACGTATTGCATTCTAGTCTGTGACTCTGTGTGGTCGTATCGTTCGTGTGTGAGGACTGCTCAGTCGGCACCCGGGCATGCTACGAACACTAGATCGAAAGCACCTGCACCAGCTTCTCGGGGAGGAGCGAATGGGGTTACCCCACGTGAGCGACTGATCTGATTGCCTCCCCTGCGCGAAGTGTGTGTGTGTGTGGACTGTACGCCAGAGTGTGTATAAGTGCACGTTTGCATTCGGCTCAGCCAAGCGAAGGTGCAGACAACGGCGCTTGGAGTCCGGACAGGCTAAGGCCCTGCCTGCTCGGATTCCCGAGACGTGGAACAGGGAGAGGAGCGAGAGAAGTTCCTCGAGCCGAGCCGAGCTGGATGGTGGTGACGACTCGGGCGAGCGGCCACCGAGCACCTTTTTCGCATCCGCCTTATCACATCGCCTCGATCTCCTTGGGATATGGGCACTGGTGACAGCATCAGTTCGTTTACGCTGCTCTGGAGGTGCTGTAGCGCCTCGTGAGTGCTGTCCAAAAGAGCTTCGAGCAGAATGGCTTGAGCTCGACGTTTCTCATCGACGCTTGCGTGCTTCATCTTAACCAGCCTTGGGTCTAGGTACGAGATCCAGAGTCGCATTTCGTTCACGCTGGTGAAGCGCGTCGGAAACATGCCCAAAATGGCTGTCCGCACAGAGTGCAGCTGTTGCAGCGCGGAAGCAACGAGCGGTTCGTCACCCAGAGCCGCCACCTCTGGATCATTCACGTTTGGCCACTCCAATTATGTCCGTATCCCCCGAAGGCACGACAAAGCGAACGGGAGCGTCGGGAATCGATCACATCCAAGCAGTGTAGTCACGGCAGCGGACGGCTTCAGCAGCCGTGTAGGCACTTGACTTGGAACCGCTGTAAGGCTGTCGGACGATGGAGCTATGCATATCGGAACTCCACTTTCCCAGGTGCTGTGCTGAGGTACTGGAGCAAAAGTCGAAGAGGTTCCTCCAGCGAGATGAAGCGCGACAGCATGTCCCAACAGCTCTTCAATCTTGTAGGGCAATCAACCTGCAAGCGCAGAGCAGATTCTTTTGGGATATGGAGGTCGTTTGTCTGGATCACTCTGAGGCGGTGGGTACCCTTCGGAGACCGACGGAAGTACATGGCGAGCGACCTGAAGAAGTGCACGGTGCACCGAACAGTGTCAAGCGCGCTGAGCTGGATCTGACGCAGGTGAAGAGAGGTGAAGTCGTCCAACTCAGCAACTGCCAGCTCCAGGAGCCGTGTCAACGCCGCCTGCTCTTAATCGCTCAGAATGCCGTGGTCACCATCGTCCATCTTAGCAGCTCCGCCAAGATCAGAGATGGCGGTTGCCGACGCCACCTCGTCTTGAACTTTGATTGTGGGTTGTGTCGCTGCTGTTCCGGCGCCTTGTCGAGCCTTCTTCTTGAGCAGCGCTCCGCCGACAACGAGGAGGATTGAGTGAGCTATGCGTGTCATGTGCGAGACGATGAGCAGGTTGCTGGCTGCGACAGCGTTGGTGGCCCCGCCGTGCAATAGCTTCGTGCAGTGCTCTCTGCGCAAGCCCGATCTGGCCGATATTGTACTCAAGAGCAGCAGGAATCGTAGAAGCTTCGTACTTTCCTGGGAAATGCTAGACCTCCACCGCCCAGCTCTTGATCTCGAAAGCAGCTGTGACGAAGTGCAGCGTCAAGAAGATATAGCTCCGCATGCTGTGGTCTGTCCATATGTCGGTCGTGACCGAGTTGAAGCGACACTCATCGTCGATGATCGTCCGCAGTTGTAGGCGAAGACGGCTAGCGACCGATACGATCTCGTCACGAACTTGACTGCGCTTGAAGTGCTTGAGAGAGATGCCGCCCAAATCACGTGAGATGTAGTCGATCACGGCGATGAATCCAGGATCTTCGACAATTGACAGTGGCCGAAGGCTCATAGCGACCCAGATCGCGATGAGCACGTCAACTCGCTCATGCTCGTCTTCCGTCGCCTCGCGCACTGCAGGCGCGGTGCTGGCACATGCATTATACTCTCCGTGGAGAGATCGGCCCAATGTCGTTTTCACCTCGCATGGAGGCTGTGCGCGCTCAATATACCCCCGCAGCTCTTGCGGAGAATAGCGCTCCATGTGCGTCGTAGCACCGTTCTTGCCTTTACAGTAATACACGTCGCACTTGCAGTGGAGACAGCACGCGCACTTGTCGTGCGAGTTCTTGAGCTTGTACGCCCGCAGATCCGAGCACATGTCCTTAGCTGCGAGTCGGATGAGCTCCCAAAGTTCTCGACGATACTGTTGCCGCAGCGAGAAAAGCACGGCTGGTCGTTCAACGATCAGCGGCTTCGAAAAGTTGAGCAGATTCGGATTGGCAAGCGTTGTCGAGTCCACGTCGCCGACCTATATCATCGCTTCGTCTCCGGCTTCGATCATTGCGAACACCTCCACGATCGAACATGTAGCGGTTGGCCGAGACAGAGGCAGAGACCAACTCATGAGCAACTGGTCGCTCGCGAAGGGACCCGGAGCAACCAGTAGGTTCAATGCGAGACCGGGGGCGGGAAGTCGGCCAAGAGCGAGAGAGGGAGCTACTGGTCGGCCACAAACGAGGTCCGGAGCACTTGGCCGGCCAAGAACTAGGCCAGGAGCGCGAAGCAGGTCGAACACGAGGTCGGAGCAACAGGCTGGCCTGGAACGAGGCCGAGAGCTGGAAGCTGGCCGAGAGCAAAGCTGGGAGTAACTGATTGGACGATAATGAGGCCTAAACCGGGCCAAGAACGTAGCCGGGAGCACCATACCGGCCGAGAGCGAGGCCGAGAGCTGGAAGCTGGTCGATTGCGAGGCCGGAAGCAACGGATTGGCCGAGAACGAGGCCTGGAGCGGGAAGCAGGCCGAGAACGAGGCCGGGAGCGCCAAACTGTTTTGAATTGAGATGAGGTCGACCACGAGCGATACCGAGAGCACCAAGCTGGTCGAGTACGAGGATGAGAGAGTGGCCGAGGGTGCCGAGCAGACTGATAACGAGTCGGGGCCGGCTTAGAGCTCAGCCGAGAACGCCAAGCTGCCCGAGAACTCGCCACACCGGCAGTGAGCGCGACCGAAAGATCCTTTCCGTCCGAGAGCGAGGCAAAGCCGAACGAGACTAAGGCTGACAGAGCCTGGTTGACCTTGAGCGTGGAGAGCGGGCCTTAAGTGAGGCAGTGAGCGCCTAATCCGCCTGGAGGGACCCAGGTCCGGCCAAGAGCGAGGGTGGACGCGCCAATTTGCCTGGAATGAGGTCGCGCGTGCGTTTCTGACCTAAGGAAGAGAAGAGCACTACTGGATGGCGAGGGGGGTTCACACAGAGAAACTAGATCTTGATAGCCTTGATTTGGTGACCCGATTTTTGTTAGAATTTACGTACACCTTACTAACTTTAAATTAGTACGAAAACGCTTCCCCTCCTTGGCGTTTGGAGTTTTGGGGAGTTTGCGGGCGTTTGTTCCCCATACGCCAACACCATACGCCAACACCACTAGGTTTATAGGATCCACTCAATCTGGGTGCTTCGCTCTGATAGGCCGAAATGGGGATGCGACCCCAATATCAGCAAATCAGCGAACGACACTATGTCACTACAGAGGGAGATCCCTGATGTGTGACCGTGCCTAACTGTGCCCTAAGTATGTACACTTGTACCTCTTTCTGGGTACACAGGCATGTAACAGCTTGCCACATCAGTCAGCAACTTCCTATGGCTGTTATAAGTGAGCGAATGCAGTCCTACACGCGCAGCAGCAGACGGTTCGCGAGCGCGGCAGCAAGAGCGTGCGCGCTTCCACACAAGAAAAAGATCACCGAGCAGTCTTGAGCATTACTGCAGACTCTTTTGCTTCAGCCATGCGGCCTTTTGATTTGGCATCGAAATTGTGCAACGTCAAGTTCGCGTCCATGCTGCCGCACAGCGACCAAGCCTCTTCAGTACTTCAACGTCGAAGTTGGTTGAGCGGATTTCCTGTGAGAATGAATACTCCTGGCTCGTCACACAGACGCGCAGTGTGAGCGAGCTGATTGGCTCGGGGCACCTCCTTTTGACATGCTACGATGACAGTGTTGCACTGAATGACATCAGGGCGACGCGTCATTGGTTGGCCACCACGATCGTGACGGAGCGTGCAGCCATCTGAGCGGACGGACGCAATGCGAAGTGATTGTTGAAGGAGGCTACAGGACCATTACGATTCTCCGACAATGGATGTTATGTGTAACTTACTGACGTATGGACGGCAATTTGATAGATAACCTTTATGCACTGAGTTGTCAAATCCTATACAGACAGTGATCATTATTTATTGTATCGCTTCAATTTACTGGTGCAACATCTTTTCCGGCGCGTGTTTTTTTCCCGCACATGCTTGCCTGTCAGTGGATGCCATGCTTGCGTCGTAAGTGGTGCCAAAACAGACCACCATGTCATACAAAAAAAGAGTCACATTCTCAGGCAAGCCAAACATATCCGTTGCAAGCGCTTCTACTTTTGGGCTCGAAATTAGAACAGACGTTCTCAAAAACGCTTGGCGACTTTTGGCGCTGCTTCTTCGAGCCCAAACAGCGACGTTTCGAGATGGATGCGGGCAGAAATACGTGTCTCCGTCGATATTTCGTGCAATAAGAGTGAGAACCCAACACCACACATTTTTCGTAACTTGGTTTCTGTATGCGACATCGCGTCTCAATTGCAAATAACATATTCCAAGCGTTTTACTTGTGCTCAGTAAAAAGAGACACGCGACGCAAAAACGCAGCGAATTGAAGTGCCGCGGAGCAAGCAGCAGATTTTTACCGCCAAACGTAATTCAACCCTTTGTATATACGCGCCTCACCATCGGAATAAAACCATACAAACGCCAAGTGAATCGCCGCCATATTTCAATTGCGGACCAGCCCTCCCAAATTGGTACGCACGCAGCCCTAGCCCGTCATGTGGACTCGTCCCTTTTGACTCCTTTACAAACGACAAGTATAGACCTTCGAGAACGAATGCCGCGAGGCAAAGCACCTCCTCCACCCAGCCCTGTCGCCTCTTCTTTCTCGCTCTTCCATCACACTCCATCTTTGTATGGTCCGAGTCTCTCCCAACATGCATGTCAAAGTAAGTCTCGCCGCAAAAAGGCACGACGCGACGCGACGCGACACGAGCCTTCACTTCCGAATTTGTGTGCTTGGCAGCAGCTCGAGGGCTCCCTCTCCTCTCGCGTTGAGATCGGTCGGTCCGCAGCTTCCTCGTTCCCCCCACACGCCATCCATCCACCCAGCGGAGCGATCGATCTCTTCGTCGCCCTCCGCCCCTCCACTTCCAAGGACAGCCATAATTAACGACATCACCACCCGCTCCTGACCATGATCCGCGCGTCCGTCACGCTACCCGCCGACGGCGCCGGCTCCACTCCGGGCTCAGCCTCTCGCTCGTCGTCCACGTCCTCCTCGCTACTGTACGCGCCGGACGAGGCGATCGAGGCCGTGAGCCCGACGTTCTCCGCCCACAGCAGCTCGCTCCAGCTCCTGGATCGCTTCGTGTGCTGCAAGCAGCTGCGCCGCACGCTGTATGGCGAGACGGCGCTGTACCGCGACCACGACCTGGGCGGTAAGCTCGTGGTGCTCAAGCGGCTGAGCATCTCGGCGCTGCAAGAAGACGCCGACCGGTCGCACGAGAACCCGCTGCGTGAACATGCCGTCATCCGGCTATTGGATGCCTACGACCGGTCCAACGCCGCCAAGCCGCACCCGGGCCGCGCGCACGTCGTCAACTACGAGCGCGAGGCGCTCTTCACCGAGGGCGACGACGTGTTCGTCGCCATGGAGTTCTGCGCCGGCGGCGACCTGTACGAGTACCTAACGCTGCAGCCCGGCCGCAAGCTGGCCGAGCGCGAGGCACTACGTCTCACGTCGCAGATGGCGCTCGGCCTGCAGTTCCTGCACCGATGTCTGGGCGTCGCGCACCGCGACATGTCGCTCGAGAACGTGCTGCTGTCGGCGTCCGGCGGGAGCGGCATCTCGGCCAAGCTGTGCGACTTTGGACTCAGTATGGACGCCGGCGCCGTGTCGAGCGAAGCCGTCGGCAAGTTCTACTACATGGCGCCAGAGGTCGCCGATTGCCTGGGCAATGCTGGCGAAGACGAGGACGCGTACGACGGCAAGGCGGCCGACGTCTGGTCGCTCGGCGTCATGCTGTTCATCATGCTCACGGGCTCGCCACTGTTCGCCGACGAGCGCACACGCGCGCCGACGATGCGCGTGCTCGCCAAGTACGGCGTCTCCAAGGTGTTCGAGCTCTGGGGCAACCTCCAGCGCCGGTACTCGCGCCGCACGGTCAACTTGTTGGCCTGCATGCTGCAGGTGCGGCCGGAGCACCGGCTGACGATCGACGAGGTCGTCCGCCACCCGGCCCTTCGCGGCCTCTTGTGAGTCAGTCAGGTGTCGTAGTAGTGTGTATGAGAGCAAGTTTTGAGTGAGAGGGAGCGTAGAGAGAGAGAGAGAGAGAGAGCAGCAGGGAGCCCAGTAGCTAGTCCCCATTATAAAATCGAGACGACGGCTCTTGGAGCAGTCGGTATTTATTCCCATTGATTGTCTGGTTGTCTGCTTTGCCTTTTAGGTCGCTGCGGTCTTGGATGACCTCATGCGAAGAGCAGCCACTTCATAGCGCGGAAGCAGCAAGCGAGGAAGAACCCCACAAATAAGCACTCACACCCAAAAAAGACTCTTGAAAGCGTCTTCGAGGATTCCTACTACGTATTTTGGATGGCGTTCCCGAACAAGCTCCGGACTTTGCACGTGAAAACCACCCCTCGAAACCTGGACGCGAGTGAAGTGACCGCCAGCCATCGAGTGCTTCGGTGCCTGACAAGAGGAGGCGGAGTGAACGAAGCCATCGCATGCATGTCAGCACAAATTTCGTGAGAAAATGATCGAGAACGATTTATTAGAGAATTTTTCTCTGTAAACCAGGAGGACGGAATTTCGGGGTAATTTATACTGAACACGATCCTCATTGTGAAAGATTTTCTTCATTGGCGCTGTAAGCGGCGTTTTTATTTGACTCACAGTCAATATCGAAAATGTTTCTTGCTTGGCCTCGAGCGGCGGCGATCAACAACGACTCGTTGTCGACGATTCCAGGACGCTGCGTCCGTCACGATTCGTTGTCATACTCACAGGAGCGCGGCCCTTCAATACCCAGTTTCACACAAGACGAAGTGGGTTTTTGATAAAAGTCGTGCGACGCGAGCGGGTACAATACTATCATTTGACCTCAGATATATGATCTCACAGGCGTTGTGAAAGCTGAATTTATGCTGCTGCAAATCTGAGATTGCAAAATATATGTCAACAAATCAAATTTAAAGGTTGCTCCGCGGACGCGCTTCGCACGCAAGTGCTTGGCGCAAGATGATTGTCGCTCGACCAACCCAGCCCAGCAGCAGCCAGCTAGCCCAGGTGGTAACGACCAGAGAGGGAGGTGTCTTGCTCTTTGTATGACCCTGCACGCTTCACGAGCGGCCCTGGCCGCTCCCTCACCAGGGCAAAAAGCAACGGTATCCGCGTCCTCAAGGGCTTCGTCGTGTCCTTCCCAGGGTGGCAGCACGTGATCGACGCCGCAACATGAGTCAGCAGTGGCGCCGGACGTCTCTAACCAACGTCATCGGATCGCTGCCAGCTCCTCGACCACTCCAAGCGCCTCCCTCTCGCTTGGCTTCAGCGTTTCCCCTTGGCGTCGATTGTCCGGTCCATGGAGGTGACGACTGCGAGGACCGGTTCGCCAGCGGAAGCTGCGGATCCAACCGCGTGGGCTCGAGACGCCAGTTCCCGTCACCGTCAGTCTGGTGCAGTGGAGCGCGATGTCATCCCCCAGTGCTCGCGTCGGACTCGAACGCACTGCTAGATCGAAGCACGGGTCGAACACACGACGTGGTGGCGTCTTCTTTGGCCCCGGTAGCTGCGCGGTCGACACTGGCGACTCCTCCTCAAGGTCGCTTCTTCCCAGTCGACAGCTCCGTCGCAGCGGTCAGCTTCATCCCGGAGGACGCTTCCGGCGTGTCCCACTACCAGCGACGTGACCCCAATGAGATTGGACACGCAGACAGATCAGTTGAAGGCAGCACAAGCCTCCAAGTCGATGCAACCACACTTCCCACGTCAATGCCTCGCGTGAGGCGTCTTCGCACGCAGCGCCGGCGCGAGCAGTGCCGCGTGAACCAGGCTCGGTACCGCCAGCGCCAGAACTTTCGCCTCCAAGTGCTTGAAGAGCTGGCAGGCTGCAGACAAGAAGAGATCAGCTTGATGTCGGCTTTGCGGTCAGCGACGCTGCAGCATCTCGACCGCGTCAGAGTCGCGACGCAGATCGTCTACGACTACGCCAATCTGTTCCAACACGGACTCTCAGGTGCCAAGCTGACGGTTCCAGTGTTCCGAGCGACTCCGCCGACGTCGGCCGGAGATATGATCCTCTTCTCGGCCGGCTCGGCGAAAGACCGACAGAGCGACAGCTTGCTCCGTCAAGCGGCGTATCTACGGACAATCGTCGCTTCGGACGCCGACTTTGCCGGTGCATTGCGCGGCCCGGATGCCTTGCTGGAGCAGTGGTGGCGCTACTCGGCCTTCCACAAGCACGTCTTCTTCGACGTGCTCAGCGTCGAGGCTCTGCCAAGCCACGACGACTGCGACAACTGTGTCCGCCTCGTGGCGACGTCCCGACTGTGCGTTGTGCCCAACAGCCACACACTGGTGCACGTGTTCCCCCATCTCAAGCACTCAAGGCTAGGCGAGAAGCTGACGGAGCAGCCGCTGGAGTTCGTGGCGCGCATAGGTCTCACCTTTGGCTCAACCGGCGCTGGTGGGTCGCTCCAAGTGGTGCAGATGAGCACCGACGTTGACCTCGTAGAGGGTTTCGCGCGCGTCCTCGATCACCTGAGCGATGTCGAGATGGTGCTGCGAGGCGCCTACGTCTCGCCGGAAGGCATCCTCGGCTCGACCGTGAACCATCCGAGCGGGAATCGACTACTCGACGCGATGGCATCGTTTGACATCCAGGGAAGCTAAGGGCGTGCGGTGAGGCGCAGCAGCCTCCAGTTCCCATCAGTAGCGGACTTGGGCACCAAAATGATTCATTCAGCCTGGCAAGTCGAGCCCACTGAGTCAAATGTATGCGCACCAACGTACTACAAAGCAAAGCAATACGGTACTTGTTACCAGTCGATGACCAGGTATAGCATGATAAACACGGTCCAGGGTACATGGTCATGATCATCTTGCGATCGTTTAGCGCCACATTTGCGCACCAACACCTGTTGCATCAGATCCTCATTCAACAATATGTTTTCTGGCAAGCGTCCCTGGTCTGTATCAAATGGTGATTATTGACTGATTCGTCTTACATGTCCGAAGTATGCATCTATTAAACCGGACCATAGAGCGGCGCGTGTCAACAATACCCAGCTGAATGAGCTGAGCGTGAGCCTGCTGCCGTCGTCACTTACGACGCCGTCAAACCCAGCGCTCATTCCCGAACTTGCCCGCCGACGACCACATCCGACCATGTCCGAGCTTCGCTTCGAGCGCCTAGCGTCCGCACTCACCGATGCGACGCTCCGCTCCACCATCGGCCGCTTCGCGACCAGTGACGCCATCCAGGAGACGACGACCGAGCCTTCCGAGTTCCCGCGGTTCCACGCCACCAGAGACCGCAAGGAGGCGGCTTCTGAGCACCAACATCACACCACAAGACCGTCGTCGACCTCCAGTATCGTTGACGCCACCGGCAACACCAGCAACAGACAGCCCAGCCATGGCGAGCTGCCATCGGTTGCCAGCCTGAACGGACCGATGACGCCACCGCCGAACCGCGTCAAGCCCGTCGACCCAAGGTTGTGCTCTCCCAAGCAATGCGAGCCTCTTCAGCAGCCATGCATTGACGTCTCGGAGCGTGGTCCGACCAAGACGAGAAAGCGCGCGCGGCAGAAGACCCAACGTCGACGAGAGCAGTGCCGGATCAACCAGGCTCGGTATCGAGACAAGCTGAAGCGACGCAAGCTGGAAGCTGCCACGAGCGAAGGCGGCGGAGGATACGCCAGCAGTTCGTCTTCTCTGACAACCATCAAGTCAGACACTCCATCCGTGCCAAAGAAGCCTCGAACGCGAGTCAAGACGGAGAGGCGCATGCAGCAGTGCCGTATCAACCAGGCGCGCTACCGGGACAAGCAGCGAGCGCGCGAGCTGGAGCTCGAGGAAAGCATCCAGCTGCTGAAGACAGAGATCAAGCAGCTAGAGAGTAAGGTGTCAATCCTAGCAGACAACACACTTCTCCAAGAAGTAGAGCAGTAAGAATAGATTATGGCTCCGCTTCTAGTCCCACCGCATCCCTCCCATGGTCTCCAGCTCCCTGATCACGCCATCCGAAGAGATGCAAGCGTACCGCATGACTCTCTCCACAGCCGCTCGGTCGCCCAAGACTGCCAGAAGCGCCGGCACGACGTCCATCTCGGCGTGCAGCTTGGTCACCTGCAGTAGCGGAGTCATGCTGGCCTCCTCGAGATCTAGACGCAGCCGAAGACCGAAGTTGAGCGTTCTCCCCCTCAGCATGTGGAGCAGTCCCGGAGGCAAGTCTGGGAACAATCGGTTGATCGTCTGGTGCGTCAGTTTGGCCTTCACGCTCCCCGTCACCATGACGCGCTCGGTCTGTGGGTCGGAGCAGTACTCTTGCTTGACGCTGATGAGCTCGAGCTTGAGGTTGGCGAAGATGGTCGAGTGTTGCCAGCACTGTTCGAGCACGGCGTCTGGTCCGCGGCGGCCATGACCGACGTTGGCGTCCTTGTCGATGACCGTTTGAATGAACGCGATCTGCTTCATCGAGATCTGACTCTTGCCGACGTGGCGAGCCTTGTCCGACTTGGCGGACTGTACCTTGGACGTGGAGCCAACCGACTGGGCCGTGAAGCTTGGACGTGGTCCACTCAAGCCACCGCGGAAGCGGCGGAACATCTCGACGACCACGTGCTGAGCGAAGGCGAACCGGCCGGAGCCAGTGCGCGCCATCGATCGCTGCGCTTCGAGCAGGTTGACGAGCTCCCGGAGGCGCGCGACTTCCTCTTCCTTGATCCACAGCTTGTCCTTCTGACGCTCTCGGTACCGGGCTTGGTTCGCGCGGCACTGCTCTCGTCGGCGGGTCGTCTTGGCGGGCTTTGAGACCAGCGGTGGACTGGCTGAGCTTGTCGAAGACGTCGTGACTGGCTGCTGGCGCTGTGGGATCTCCGCCACAGTCGAGTAGTCCTGGTCTGCAGCTGATTCGTCAGGAAGATCGCGTCGACCGTAGCGTGTGTTCGACACTATCTCCGACTCTGTTGTCATTCCTGCTTCGTTCTCTGCCGGCCGTTTCTTCGTGTCGACATGAGGGCATGGCCAGGTCGTGAGTCGAGGAAGCACCGGTCGGATTGGAGCGTCGCTTGTCAAGTGCTGGGTGTTGTCGAACGTGCCCAAGCGATGAGGCAGGCCATGAACCGCTGCGTGGTTCTCCACCACCGGCACTGGTCTGTCCAAAGGCGTCAGGAAGCTGCCAAGGAGGTGCTGGGATCCCCGTTGGTGCTGGCTGAAGGGCTCGAACAGCTTGTCGGGTGGAGTGAGGGGGAACGCGCGCACTGGAGCCGAGTTAGTGATGCAGTCGGCCGGAGTCGAGCCGAGGAGTGGCGATAACCTCATGCCGACCGTCCGTATTGTCGAGGCAAAGGCAGGACGACCAGTAAGTCGGAGAATGAGCTGCTGCAGGGGACTGAGTGGGAAGTACCGTTCTGTAGTTGATCTCATCGCTATGAGTGAGCGTATTACGGTCAAAGGTATGACCAAAAGCAGGCGTGAACAGGTGACAGTTGAAGTTTGTATTGTCGTTTGTATGATCACGCCATTCGGGTGATCTGATGATGAATGGAAGCAGATTGCGGTGCTCACTGTGAACGATCCCAACTGGCTTTCAAACAGTGAGCGATCACAGGCAGAGACGGTCTGCTCGCTTCGGAGATCGATCGATCTCGTGGTTGGAGGAGCACGGCGACTGGCGCAACTTCGCTTCAACTGCGTCTGGTAATAAGTCTTCTGCATCGCTGTTGGCCACGCGCTTCGGCCGTTTGTTTTCTCGTCTCTACCTTTCGCGTGATCGAGCCACGGGGATCGGTACGTGCCGGGCGGTTCGAGTTGTCGTTGTGTCGACTGCATTCTGGTTGACTCTCACAAGTGCTGTGTGCTGCAGGTGGAGAAGGCCGCTGGCCTGTATGCGCTCAGTTGAAGTCTAAGGCAACGAGCAGTTCGAGGATGCGTGCGCGATCGGAGCTCTCGACGCGTGTTCTTCATGCACTTGCATAGTCGCACAAACTCCTACTCGGGCGGCCACACAGATCTCCTATCATCTCCAGGGACACGAGCGCGCGGTTCAGCACGGTCGCGACCACGGCAATGCGTTCGAGCACTGCGTAGCGCTACTAAGAGGTACACGTAACGCCACAGATACTCGGCGATCGCGTCAACTCTATCGAGACCACCGAACTCAACGTCCGAGCTGAAGTCTGTCGACAGGAGCTCGAGCTGCGGGAGAACGGAGCGGATGATGGGATTGCCAGCATTGACTGGCTCGTGCAAAATGTCGATCTCACACCAGCAGCGGGCTCCTTGAGAGACCGTGCGACCTGGACAGCCTGCGGGAGTATAGGAATTGAGGGAAGGAAGCTCCGGACAGACCGATCTGGGACAGCGACGAACTCGCTTGCGACTTGGCAATAGCCGCGGTATCGCCGTCTTTGCCTGTCACCAAGAGTCACAGTCTGTACTGCTGCGAGGCACGCTCCTCGAGCTGTAGTGCGATGAGCTTCAATTGGCCACCGTCCCGTTGTCGGTTGGCGCGATGCCGCCATCGCTGCCGGCCACCCCCGCCCTCCTCTTGGCAAAGCGATGTTTGGATGGCGTGGACCGAGCGCCTCGCAAGAGCTCGAGTGCTAACCTCGACGTAGAACACATCTCGTCGGAGACGCAGCGGGGATGGGAGGGAGCATGGGAAGCACACGGCATCCAAGCATCCAGGCTGGTCGACTCGACCGTCGGGGGCCAACGCATGTCGATCCGATGGCGGCTGCGCTCACGTGGAGCTGCGAAGTCGGCCTGCTCTACGCGACGAAGATGCCATTTTCAGACACTCTATAATTCGAAGAACCTGACAAAGAACGATCTATCCGGTTTAAAATGAAGGGTTTTATTCAAAAGTATCACTTCCATAATTCAATGTACTTTATAATTACATTTTTATCACTGGTCCTGAACAAGGAGATAGACTGTGATGCGGCGAGCGTCCCGCAATCTCGCTTGCGAGACGGCATGTCACCTGATCAACTGCCTACATAAATGAATATACAAGCATAATTCATAGTTTATTGGAGAGGTTAGCACTCTACATCGATTCAGCTGTACCCTCAGTTGACTATACCCATTATAAACTAATGGAGTGATGTCAAATTCAGTCGATCTCGTGACCACGTGAGCGAGCTCACGATGCAACTCACAGTCAAACGTTGAGTTGGCCGTGAGCTGAGTGCGTGAGGCCCCTTGAGCCTCTTCTGTCATTCGACTCCTTCCCAACCAAGGCAACAAGAGCCATGGACCCGTCACTGCCGCCAAGCTGCTCGCTCCCGAGTCTGCGGGCCCCCGAGCTATCGGAGGCCTCACAGTCGCCGACCAAACGTCTATACAGACGTCCCGCCGTAGATGTGGCCGACTCGCTGCTGCCGGGAGTTGGTGCGCTGCTGAACGTGCCAAACTCCACACCA
>JAADXY010000823.1:0-13800 GCA_023338065.1 Phytopythium montanum
CCCGAGGTCTTCAAAAGGCAGACGCCGACGCAGGCCTCGGACGTGTTCTCGTTCGCCATGACCATCATCGAGGTGCGCGCGGACCGGTTCCCCTGGGTCAAGCTCGCCAACGCGGCCGTGGCCCACCACGTCAAGAAAGGAGCTCTGCCGCCGCGGCCCAAGTGTCTGACGGACAACGAGTGGAAGCTGGTGAGGCGCATGACGCATCTGGACCCAAAGGAGCGCATCGCCATGCCGGAAGTCGCCGAGCAGCTCCGAGAGATCCTTCGGCAGTACGAGAACCTGCAGATGAGGCCGTCGGGCGGTAGGTCAGTGTGAGGGTCGTGTAGAGCGCAGCGTCTGGTCGCCAGGATCGCCTTTGAAGGGGCGTCAGTCAGTCTCCATCAACCAGCCGCCATGCCGTCTTGCTGTCTCCGTCTGTGGCTGTCGGCGTTGTTGTCGGTCGCTCTGCTGGCGGCCAGGCCGACCCGGGGCTGCTCGCTCGCCGGCGCCGACACTGGCGTGTGCACGGCGCCAGAGGACTTTGACCTGCTGCTGCCGTTCTGCAAGGCCGTGGTGCCGTACACGGCGTGTCTGCCGCGCTACCAGAGCCTGTGGTTCAACCACTCGGCGCTGGCCAAGGACTCGTTCGCGCGGCAGATGTTCGCCAAGCTCGTGGCGCTGCGCAAGGTGCACGAGAACAACGCGACGCTGCAGGACCGCGGGGCGGACGAGTGGGGCCAGGACGGCGAGGTCGTGCCGCGCTTCACGGACAACGCCGACTGCGAGAACGCCTTCCGCAACTACCTGTGCTGGCTCAACTTCCCGCGCTGCGACGCCGAGGGCAAGAGCCTGCTGCTGTGCCGCAGCGTCTGCGAGAACTACATGACGGCGTGCCAGCTCTCGAGCGACCTCTGGCGCTGCGGGGACCCGGCGCTCGTCAACGGCCGAGAGGCCGAGGTCAGCTCCACGTGGGCCGGCCAGCAGCTCGTCTACTTCCGCGCGCCGTACCCCGGCTCGCCCTTCAGGGACTACACCGTCGACCCGGACACCAACAAGCCGCTCGTGGTGTGTACGCCCAGCCTCGAGAACGCCGCCGTCAAGCTGGGCGTTGGCTGGGCGGTTGCTGCAGCCCTGGGTCTTGCACTGACGATCCTTGGGGTGTAGTGGGAAGTCAGGAAGGGAACTCAAGAAGCGCGTTTGTTGCGGGGTCGGCTCGAACGCCTCCCCTATGGTCAAGAGTTTATAATTTGCATCCCATACATCCACACACGGCGCCGCACCTTTGATCGGCGCGGCCGCTACTGCATCTTGCACGCGTCGTCGCCCTCTGCGTCGGGCCCCGAGAGCCCCGCGGCGACCCCGCCCTGCCCCGAGTCGCCTGCTGCTCCTCCTGGCCGCGTAGAGGACAAAGAGGACGGCAGGTTGGCGGCGTTGGCGTTCTCGTCGCGGGTCCCAAACAGATCAGGCGGTTGGGTCGACTTGGCAGACGTCGAGCTAGTGTTGTCGACGGCGCTGGGCACGACGGAGCGCGCCTTGACGCCGCTGCCGGTCACGGGCTTGCCCGATTTGCAGCTGCAGCTGAAGCTGTTGGCGACGCCGGCGAAGTAGCAGTGGTTGCAGTCGTCGCAGTGCTCGTTGCGGTGGTCGCCGCAGCGCCGGCACTTGGCGCAGTGCTTGCGCGGCTTCTTTTGGTCGTGGCACAGCTTGTTGCTGCACCACGAGTACGTGTAGTGCGCACCGCAGTGCGGGCACGCGAAGCCGCCCTCGATGGCGTGCTTGACCTGCACGACGCCGTCGCAGCACTCGTATGCGACGGTCGAGTCCAGCAGCTCCTGCATGTCCTTGACCTTGGACAGGAACTGCATCAGGCACACGTCCTGCACCATCTTGCGCACGTCGATGCCCTCACGCTCCATGGGCACGAACGGGTTGGCGCAGCTCACGCACTTGCAGTGCGCGCCGCACACGAGCCCGGCCTTGACGCAGGCGCAGCGCGCGTTGCGGCACTTGCCCGTGCACTTGCAGCGGATCTGCGCCGGCCCCGCGCCGTCGTCCCGCGCGCTGTCAGCCACTGGCGACGTCGACGCGTCCGTGTCCAGCGACATGGACGAGTGTGACGTAGTCAGCGTCGCCCCAGTCGAGATGGGCAGCGGCCCGGGCGCCGCGCCGGCCTGGTGCAGCGACCGCTTGGACGGCCGGCGGCCCGTCGGGTCCGGCACCTCGCTCGCGAACTGCATCTGGCCCAGGTCGCCCTCGATCTTGACCACGCTCGGGTCCACGCCGAACAGCGCCGGGTTGCCTGCAACGACGCCTCCAGTGCCTCCAACGACGCCCGGGTGGCCGTACTGGACGTACTCGGGCGAGATGATGGCCTTGCGCTTGTTCTTCTCCTCGGCCATGCGCTTGGCCGCCAGGTGCATCTGCTCCTGCGCGCTGAGTCCCTGCGCGATGCCTGCCGGCAGCCGAGTCAAGTGCGGATGGCTGTTCAAGGTCGGACCGGAAGACGACTGGACGCCGGTCGCGTTCTCTGAAGACGGCGACCCAGGCGCGCCGAGCGCTCCCACGAGCGATACGACCGTGCTCTTGATGGTCTCGAACTTGCGCGTCAGGTGCGTCCGTAGCCCGCCCTCGTCTGCCCCGCTCGGGTCACCAGAGAGCGGAGGCATCGCCATGGACGGCCCGCCTCCTGGCCGGTCGTGCGGCGGCAGACCCTCGCCCTTGAAGCCCTGCTGGTGCTCGGGCAGAGGCCCGCCGACCGACCCCGGGAAGCTCGAGATGGCCGCGGCCGGGTCGGCGTGCGGCCCGTGCTGCGGGATGACGCGCCACTTGGCCGGTTCCTTCTGCGCGCGCTCCGCCAGACCCGCGGCCTCGTTGTACGCCTTCCAGTCGATCATTTCACATGACGGCGTCCTATTGGGGAAGCCATCGTCAGTAGGAGGTCACTACAGTCAGCAGGGGACGCCTACGCACCTGGGGATGGCCCCGCCCTTGCCGCCGTCGACTGATGCAGTGCTCCCGGGAAGCCCGCCGGCGCTGCCGATCGCCGCGCCGGGCGCGACGCCCGCCGAGCCGCTGTAGAGCGTGGCGGGCGAGATGATCCCCGAGAGGCTCTCGGAGCTGGCCGAGGTGGCCAGCGACTGCAGCCAGTTGATGGTCGCGGGCGACATGGACGGGTAGCCCAGCAGCCCCACGGGCGATATGCTGTCCACGCCGCTGTGGCTGCTGCTCACGGACGCCGAGCGCGGCAGCTGCACCTTGTGCGAGGCGCCGGCGCCGTCCGTGGTAGAGGTAGAGGTAGAGGCGTGGCTAGGGCCTGGACCCACGACGTCGGCTACTCCGCCTCCGCTTCCGGTGCCTGGCTCGCTGTAGCGCGCGTGGACCGGCGCCAGGGGAGGGCCGGAGCCGTGCACTTGCACGGCCTGCTCGTCCGCGGGCTCCATGCCGAAAAAGAGCAGGCTGTTGAACACGTCGCCGAGCTCGTTGTACATGCCGTTCTCGTCCTCGTTGAGCACCTCGTCGGGCGATATGGACGCCGCAACGACCGCGGCCGGCGGGATCTGGCCCTGTCCATGGCCCTGCCCCTGGCTCTGGGGTTGGCCCTGTCCTTGTGGTGGCGGCGCGTGCGAAGCCGTGGGCGGCGTGGGCAGCGCCGCGTCCAGGAACTGCCACATATGCTGCATTTCGTCGGCGTCCGCGTCCTGCGCGCCGCGCGCCGGCGCGAACGCGAACGGCGGCTCCATGTCCAGCCGCGCCGTGGTGGCCGCTCGCCGGGCGCTGGGCGGGGCGCTGGGGGGCGAGGAGGAGGGCTCAGGAGGCCGCGTGGAGCCTTGGGGCAGGGCGGCGGGCGACTCGTACAGGGTCGACGGTCGAAGATGCTCGCTCGCGTTCTGGTGCGGTCCGAGTTGGGCCGGCCAGTCGGTTGAATTTGCAAAACAGGGTGCGGTGCCGTGTTAGAACGCATAAACACGTGGCAGAGGCGGGGAAGTGCGGGCGACAGGCGCAAAGGACCACACCGTGCTTTGGAATTTTAGGCGGAATGGAACGGCCGCCAGATCGCCTGCCCGTGCCATTTGCAGGTGCGGTGCTGCCGCCCAAAGTGAAGAGACCACTGCTGCTCAGCGCCAATGGACCCAGCGGAAAACCCGACGTGCCTGCGCATGGAGCTCACATCAAGACGACGCTGCCATGGCCTTCGTGCTCGCATGCTGAGGCCAAGGTGTCGGTCGCATGGCTTGGCTTGCTTGTGACCGGAGGCAAGTTCAACACCTACTTCTGGTGATGGGAGGAGGAAGGTGAGAACGCTAGACAGAAAATTGACAACATAGGAGTATATTGACGGCGTGTTGCGCACATGGCGGGTACAATGTAGTCTATAAACGATGCGTAAAAGCCCGTTTTGTCATTTCTTAAACTGCTTATTTGAATATATTCCATCACTAAAATGCCATCGTTATCTATTGTCACAATATCAACTTATCAATTTTAGCAGCTGTAACGGTACGCTACTTCACCCTTCAAAATCTTGACCACCATTGAGCATTGACCGCTGGGATGCTGCGCCGCGCGTTGCGTGCATCGCTGCCACCGGCCCGCCGGATGCAGACGCGTGGCCTGCAGTCGCTGCCGGCGGGCGAGGTGCGCGCGCGGTTCCTGCGCTTCTTTGACGCTCACGGGCACCGCGTGGTGCCGAGCGCGTCGCTGATACCGCCGGGCGGGGACGCGTCGCTGCTGTTCACGAACGCGGGCATGGTGCCGTTCAAACAGGTGTTCACGGGCCAGGAGCGGCGCGAGTACGCGCGCGCGGCGTCGGCGCAGCGCTGCGTGCGCGTGGGCGGCAAGCACAACGACCTGGACCAGGTGGGGCTCACGCGGCGGCACCACACGCTGTTCGAGATGCTGGGCAACTTCTCCTTCGGCGACTACTTCAAGGAGCAGGCCATCGCCTACTGCTGGCGCTTCCTCACGCTCGAGCTCGGGCTGCCAGCCGACCGCCTGCACGTGACGGTGCTGGACAGCGACGCCGAGGCGCGCACGCTCTGGCGGTCCATCGCCGGGTTGCCGGATGCGCGCATCATCTCGCTCGACGAGTCGGAGAACTTCTGGGCCATGGGCGACTCTGGTCCGTGCGGGCCGTGCTCCGAGGTCTTCTGGGACCTGGGCGACCACATCGCCGACCCGGACGAGCGGTTCCTCGAGCTCTGGAACCTCGTCTTCATGCAGTTCCAGCGCGCGGAGGGCGACCCGCCAGGCGCGCTGCGGCCGTTGCCCGACTGCTGCGTCGACACGGGCATGGGGCTCGAGCGCATCGCCTCGGTACTGCAGAACGTGCCGTCCAACTACCACACGGATGCCTTCGTGCCGCTCCTGCGCGCCGTCGCCGCCGTGCTGGACGCCAATCTGGACCGCAAGTTGGCCACCAGCGCGCCATTCCAGGCGGCGCTCGAGCACGAGCTGGACCCGGCGGCCTGGCGCTTCGGGGACAATGCGCACATCCGCGCACTGCGCGTCGTGGCCGACCACCTGCGCGCGGCCTATGCCATGCTGCGCGACGGCATCTTCCCGTCCAACACGGGCCGCGGGTACGTGCTGCGCCGCGTCCTGCGCCGCGCCATCCGCCACGCGCAGCAGCTCGGCGTCGGCGACGGCCGCCTCTTCCTCAGCGAGATCGTGCTGCCCGAGTGGGAGACGCAGCCGGGCTTCCCACAGCTGCGCGCCGTCGTCGCCAACGAAGAGCGCGCGTTCGACGAGATGCTGCGCAACGGCCGCCACGCCTTGGAGAAGGTCTTCGCGGCCGCGCGGGGCGAAGACCGGCTCGCGATCGCCGGCGTGGACGCCTTCCGCCTCTACGACACGTTCGGCGTCCCGCTGGACATCACACAGGTACTGGCCGAGGAGCGCGGCCTCGCCATCGACGTCGAGGGCTTCGACGTGGCGATGCAGGAGCACCGGCGCAAGGCGAGCGAGAGCAGCGTCTTCGGTGTTCACTTGACTATTGACGGCGGAGACACAGTCAGTGGCGACAGCGAGGCGGTCGGGCTCGTGACGACTAAGTTTGTCGGATACGACCAGTTGACGGTGGAAAGTGCGCGCGTGCTGCGAGTTCGACGGGCGCCGAGCCGCAAGGGTGAGGAAGAGGAGCGCGTCATCGTCTCGATCGACCCGTGCCCGTTCTACGCGGAAGGCGGCGGACAAGTGGGCGATCGCGGGCAACTGGCCTTCACCGCCCCTAGTGGCGAGGCAGTTCGTCTCGCAGTGGTCGACACGCAGAAGAGGAGCACTGGCGGGGAGGAGAGTGGCAGCGATGTGATTGAGCTGCACTGCTTGCTTCCGACCGGCGAGGACGCCGCCGCGTACGACCAGCTGGAGCAGGGTGTGCTGTCGACTGCCGGCGTGACGGTGAGCGCAGAGGTGGACGCCGAGCTGCGCAGCGGCTGCCAGGCCCACCACACGGCCACGCACCTGCTGCAGCGCGCGCTCAAGCAGGTGGTGGGCGACCACGTGACGCAGTGCGGGTCGCTGGTGGCCGCAGACCGGCTGCGCTTCGACTTTGCGCATTTTGGCGCGCTCTCAGCCGACGAGATGGTCCGCGTCGAGTCGCTGGTGAACGACATGGCGCTCGCGCGGCTGCCCGTCAACACGGCGGTGCTCCCGCGCGCGCAGGCGGAGCAGAGCGGCGCGATCTGCAACTTTGGCGACAAGTACGGCGATATAGTGCGAGTGGTGCGCGTGGGCGGCGAGGATGAGGTCGTCTCGAGTGAGTTCTGCGGCGGGACGCACGCAAGCAACGCCCTGGAGGTCTTCCCGTTCGTCCTCTTGAGCGAAGGCTCCGTCGCCGCAGGCACGCGGCGGGTGGAGGCCGTCGCGGGCTTGCACGGTGCCAAGCACCTGCAGACGAAGGACCGGGCGTTGGTCGACCTGGCCGCGCAGCTGGAGACCACGCCGGCTAAGGTCCCGGAGCGCGTCGCCAAGATCCAGCGGCAGATCAAGGACCTCGAGAGTCAGCTGCAGGCGCTTGGCGACGTCGTGGCCTCGGGCTTCCCGCCGACGCCGCTCGTTGTGGGCGAGATGACCGCTGTCGATGGGGTCGTGGAGCTGCACGAGCTGCCAGAGCTCAAGGGCGTCGAGGCGGCCAAGGTGCTGCGGCGGCGCGCCGATTTCCTGCTGACGCGCCAGCCCGGCCGCGTCGTGTTCGTGGCGATGGGTGCGCAGCTCGTCTGCGTCTGCAGCGCGGACGGCCAGCACGCGGGCCAGCTGCTGCAGGCGGTGCTCAAGCCCGCTGGCGGCCGCGGCGGCGGCAACGCGACCTTCGCGCAGGGCTCGCTGCCTGCCGGTGCGCGCACTGCCGAGCTGCTCGCGTCGCTGCTGGCGTAGGAGCAATGGCAGCCGAAAGCGGGAGGAGGAGGAGGAGGAGGAGGAATAGAGATGGCTGGGGATGAAGGGTAGAACACGTTGAAGTCGTCAAATCCTCGACGTTGATTGGGCGGAGACCCGATCAACCTGTCGTCCTCAATCCCCTGCAAAAGCCGATCAGAACTACTGTTACTGTTTCGATGTTGTGACACCTCCAATACTGTGGTGTAGGATCGGATACGAAAATGGAGGCGGCGGACGGCGAAGTGGCCGAGATCGCGGCGCAGCTGAGGGCGGTGGCGCGCCAGCTGCGCGCGCGCGGACTCACGCAGGCCGCACGCTTTGCGTCCGAGCTGCTGTTGGGCGTGCCAGACGAGGTGCGCGCGCGGCTGGGCGTCGGGCAGCGGCAGGAGGAGGCGGAGGCGGAGGAGGAGGCGGAGGCGATGCAGTACGCGGCCGAGAGCGACCGGTTCGAGGCGGCGCGCGCGGCGATGGATGCCGGCGAGTACCTGCGCGCGCACCACGTGCTGTCGAGCGGGCGGCTGGCCACGGGCGCGCCGGCCATGCAGCGCACGCGCTTCCTGCGGCATTACGCGCTCTTCCTGGCTGGCGAGAAGGCCAAGGAGGAGCGCGACCTCGAGATGAACGTCACTGGTGCGGGGCAGCCCGCCGCGGGCCGCGGTTTGCGTCGCCAGGGCGCCAACCCGCACCTGAAGGAGCTCTTCCTGGCACTCGGCGCCGCCTTCCAGCGCGACGCGCTCGACGGCTTCGGTCTCTACCTGTTCGCAGTCGTGTTGCGGCGTCTAGGGTACGCCACTAGCGCTGGGGGCTCGTCGGCTCCGCTGGCTGCTGCAACGCCCGCCAGCGCCAGCGCGCGCTTCCGTCAGGACGCGGCCGAGGAGCAGCGGCGACAGGAGCAAGGTGGTGGTGGTGGTCGGGACGTGGTGGTGAGTGTCACGACGCGCTTCGTGCTGGTCGAGTCCATCCGCCGCTACCCGTGGAACTGGTCGGCCTGGATGGAGCTGGCGGCGCACTCGCCCTTCACCTCGAGCGTGCGTTGCATGATGTCTAGGCCTTGTATAGTCCGCCTGTGTCTCTGACTTGTCTGTTTACGTGTGCGTGCCCGCCGACAGGAGGAGGACGCGGCGCTGTCGGCCAGCAGTCCGTGGATGTTCCAGCTCTTCCAGGCGCACGCTTTGCTGGACCAGCAGCAGAACGACGCGGCGCGCGAGCTGCTGGACCGCCTGACCGCCGTCTTCCCGCAGAGCACGTACCTGCTGGCGCAGCAGGCGCTGGCGAGCTACCACATGCGCGACTTCGACCAGTCGCAGGAGCAGTTCGAGCGGCTGGCGAGCGCCGACCCGCACCGCCTGGAGCACATGGACGTGTACTCGAACGTGCTGTACGTCAAGGAGGACAAGACGGAGCTCAGCCGACTGGCCCACCGCGCACTGCAGGTCGAGAAGTACCGGCCCGAGACGTGCTGCATCATCGGCAACTACTACTCGATCAAGGGCAAGCACGACCGCGCGATCGTCTACTTCCACCGCGCGCTCAAGCTCGACCCCAACTTCCTCTCGGCCTGGACGCTCATCGGCCACGAGTACGTCGAGATGAAGAACACGAGCGCCGCGGTTGAGGCCTACCGCCACGCCGTGGACCTCAACGAGCGCGACTACCGCGCGTGGTACGGCCTGGGCCAGGCCTACGAGATCCTCAACATGTTCCTCTACAGCATCTACTACTACCGCAAGGCGGCCGCCATCCGGCCGTACGACCCGCGCATGTGGTGCGCGCTCGGCGGCTGCTACGACCAGCTCAACAAGGCGGACGAGGCCATCGCGTGCTTCCGGCGCGCCGTGGCCAACCAGGACCGCGAGGGCGTCGCGTCCTTCCACCTGGGCCGCATCTTTGAGCTGCGCAACGAGCCGCACGAGGCCGCCAAGTACTATCAGATCCACCTCGGGCTGCGGCAGGTGCGCGACGGGGGCAGTCCGGGCTGGGAGGGCGAGGGCAAGCGAGACGGGAGCGGGAGCGACGGTAATTCGGACGGCAGCGTAGTGGTGCTACCTCGAGGCGGCGCGAGCATCAGGGTGGACACGCCCGAGGCGCTGCCGGCCATCCTCTTCCTCGCCAACTACTACAAGCAGATTGGGCGGTACGCTGAGGCGACTGTCTTCTGCAACCGACTTCTGGACATGCAGGGCCCGGAGCACGAGGAGGCCAAGGCGCTGCTGCGCGAGATGCGCAGTCTGGAAGCCATGGCGAGTCGGTCCGGAGCGAGTGGCAGGGCTCCGTCGTTCGACGTGATGGACGACTTGGACGGGTGAACATGGGGACGTATTTACGAGAGCACACTGCGTTGGTTGGGTCGGGGCGTCTTGGCCTCACTCATCTTGTGGTCAGGCAGCAGCAGTAAGTGACGCGTTTGAACTGGCGCAGTGGGTCTGACAGCACAGCCACTGCCGCCGTCAGCTTGGTCGTCCTACAGACTCGAGACGGCGCCGCCTTGGAGGTCTCCGCCGAGTCGCTCGACTCCCACGCGCGCTTGACCTCCTCGAAGAACGAGTCGGCTACTCGCTCGACCCCAGAGGCAAGTGGTCGGTCCTCTGGCTGCAGCAGCGTCTCCACACGCAGGGTGAAGGCCGAGAGGCTGCCGTGCTGCTCGGGGTTACCCAGCGACGAGCACACTGAGCGAGCCAGGCTCTTCGCATCCTCATCGCTAGTCGTCGCGATGGCGTCGTCTGCAGCCAGTTGGGCCGACAGCTCCACAGTCCGCGCTTTGGGCAGTGCGCAGTCGGTGGTCAGCTCTTGCAGGTCGCGCAGCGAGCGGACGCGTCCGACCGAGAGCCGAAGCGCCTCGCACTCGCCGAGTCCGCCAGCCACCAGCTGCTTCAGCGGCTCGAGCTTGGCGTCGCCCGCGGACGAGTGCTCCAGCGACAGCGACAGAGTTGACAGCGCGCCGTAGTCTCGAACCTGCTCGATCAGATCGACCGTGTCCTTGGTGATGGCTTTGCTGCTCTCCGATCCGAACGGAATCGCCAGCTCCAGGTGCTTCAGCTGCATGAAATCGACCTGGAACCCTCGAATCAGCCCGTTGACGATCATGGAAACGCCCGTGCCGGTTTGAGTCGAGCTGCCAAAGGAAGAACCCAAGTCGGTGGCATCCGACGCGGTCAGCGATGTGAGATGGTCAAAGTGGAGGCCGCACACCGTCCGCTGATCTCTGGTCATGTCGACGTCCTCATCGGCAGGAAGTGGGGCAAACCTGACGTCCGACACGCGAAGCTCTTGGACGCAGCTATCTCTTGACAGCAGAGCGTTCAGCCACGAGCGATGCACCCAGTTCGAGTCCAGGTGCACACAGTGGAGGCTCGCGCCGCTGCTGCAGCTCAGCAGCGCGGCTCGCACCGCTTCGGCGAGCTCGATCGAGGCCAAACAGCTCGGATCAGGGAAGCACGAGACCAGCTCCAGGCGCTCCAGGCGCGGATTCGCGCGGAAAAGCGGCTCCAGGCACTCGGCGCTTGTCCTTGACAGCGTGTTGAACGAGATGTCGAGCTCTCGGACCTCGCCGCGGCCTTGGAACAGCCGCAGGAGCGCCGCCAAGTCGTCTCGTCGAGGCAGCGAGAGGCCGCGGAGTTTCACTTTCTTGACGCACTTGGAGACGTTCGGGCGCTGCACGAGCTTGCAGAAGGCGGTGAACGCACCGCGGTTGAAGAAGCCGTTGCTCGCGTCCAGCTCGTCGACTGTGACGTACTCCGAGACGGCGGCGAGCACCTCTGCGACGTCGTGGAGGTCGTCGCCCGATTGGAAGCCGATGCGCGAGAGATCGAGCTGCATCGCTCCGCCTCGGACGCCGAGCAGATCGAGCACGGCTGACTTCGGCTTGGCGCCTCGCTTCTCGCACTGGCAACGGGATACATTTGCACACGTCAGCCTCAGTTCTAGTTTATGAGTGGGAGCAGCGGACGCACCTGGTTCGTGTAGACTTGGCGCGGAGGCGGGCGGTGAGGAGCGCGCGGCTTGGCGTCGATCCCAGTACCACCGACCCCGGACTGATTCAGACGCTTGAGGTCTCTCGCGTCTTTCTCGAGCGCTCGAAGGTCCTCGCGGCTTCGCTCCCGCTCGATGTAGCCGAACTGCCGCTTGATGTCGAGCATGCCGACGTCGTTTGCCTCGGCGTCACCAGCAGCAGCTGCTGTCGCCTTCAGCCCCTTTGTCGAGCCCAGTCTTGGCCCGGTTGTCGTATGAGAGGCAGGTTGGATGACAAATGCCTCCCACGGCTCGGCGTCCACATCGCACTCGCACACACTTGGGGTAAGGCACTTGCGGCTAGCTCGAGCGACGACCTGCTGCCCGTCCCCGTACACCACCAGCGACTCATAAGGGTCGACGCCGTTGCGCTCGAGCTTGGTGTAGTAGGCACTTTGGAGCTTCAGGAAGCGCTCGCGGCACGCGGTGACGCGCTCGTCCAGCTGCTGGATGTCGTCGGTGTCCAGCGACTCGATCTTTATGTAGTAGTTGTCCAAGAGGCCGGAGTTCACGTCTCCGCGTTCGTCCAGCAGCACGTAGATGGCGTTCGCGTCGTCGATGCTGAGTCCTGCGCGCGAGGTCCTGGAGGTCAGCGCGGCGGGGCCAAGTGGCAAACGACTACTCCAGCCTACCCGTATGTGTAGCCCCCTTCATGCCGGTCGTGTGCATGCACGGGAACTGGATCTTCCGCGAGGATCGGTGGCGGACTTCCCCTCGCCGAATCTCGACGCCCAGGTCCGCCACGCGCAGGTACTGCCGCGCGCACAGCGTCAACGTCAGTTAGAGCGAGTACAAAGCGATGGGCCACGCCAAAGCGGCCACGTACGAGCGCGAACCACTGCGTGCAGCCCGAAACCGGCAGGTCCGAACGCAGCGAGCGCTCCAGCTGCTCGATGCCGCGCTGGTAGCGGCCCCTGAGGCGCTCGATCTCGGCCAGCGCCGCGTCCAGCTGCCGCCGCAGCCGCTTGCGGGACATGGATGAATTACATCACATCTCCGACCGCACTTAGTTTTTGTATGTGCGATAAATGCGAATATTGATCAATCATACGCGCTTGCTGTGTTTTGACCAATCATAAAGAGGTACAGTTATTTCTTATGTCCAATCATCTTCGAGCGTCGAGCTAACACCGGAAATAATCCATCTCCGACGTATCTGGTCGGAGTTTAGTCTCAGATATGTGAATCAGCATTATGAGAGACTCTCAGCCTCATATCATTTGGATATCTCCCCCCTCTCCAATAAGCAGTGATGAGCCTCAACGACCTCAAGCCCACCAACACAAAGCGCGCGCGGTCGACCGCCAAGAAGGCCTTCTAGCGCTTCCTTTCTGGTGAAGGGACCAGCATGAATCACGTGGGCTCCATGATCATCGCTGAGCTCAGCCGCGAGAGAGCAATCCTGGTGATGCTGATGGACAAGTTTGGCGTTCCCCTCGCTTCCATGCTGGCTCGAGGGGACAGCATCTTTCGCGCCATTCCGTCGCGCAATACTACCGCCAGGTTAAGTGCTGGCTTCTCGACGAGTTTCTTGTCCAAGCTGGCGCAGTGGCAAGGCAGCTGTTGAGCATGGGACGCACTCTGGAGGAAGCACTGCGTCAAGCGCGAGAGCGGTGGATTCGTCAAGATGGCCGTGGCGTGCACGAAGAGCGACACGCGGAAGATGGTGGGTATCCTGGATTCAAATGCAAGCTGCACTTCGGACTACCAAGACGCCTCGCTGCTATGGCTCCTGTGTTTCCTGTTCGGCCGCCGAGCATTCGACGTGACCTTCGTCTGCATGGAGCAGATCTGCATCGGAGTTGGTGGGGTCATCTACATCCTCTTCATCCGCTTCATCCGCTTCATCTGCTTCATCCGCATGAAGACATCGGACGAGGAGGCGCTGTCGTTGCTACCCGACGTGGACTTCCGGTCGTGCCAGTTGCTCGCTCTTGCGCTGGCCTTGGCGTCTCAGGAGGCGCCGTCCGCTGCGCTGTTGAGTCAGCTGCCTGTTCATTCCAAGGACACACCGGTTGGGGTGCCTCATCCATTGCTTGACGGATGAGACACACGGGTTTCCTCGCAAGCTCCAAAGTGACTCAGTGCATCCGCGGCGCAGTCATCTATTGGAGTCCATGGACTGGTCAACCGACTACTGGAGCGCGTGGCAGGCCCAGCTGGAGTCAAGGCGCGATTGAAAATCCACTCCCTTCGCCGACGAGGAGCTCAACGCGTGAACGCGTGGTCAGATCTGTAACGGGGTACGCCGCTGAACCCATTGAGTTCAGTCAAACTGTACTCATAAATCTCGGCCCTTGTCTGTGTGTGCCACAAACAGTGCTCTGTTAAAGTCGGACAATCAGTTGGTGGCTGTCCCGCCATTTGATTGGCCGAAGTCGTGATTATTGACTAATCGCGACTCTTCACTTCACGTTAGGCTCTCACGTCCATGCG
>JAADXY010000824.1:0-13800 GCA_023338065.1 Phytopythium montanum
ACTAGCACGTGCGGCTGCAGTGAATTAGCGCCAATCGAGCGCGTAATTCGATCAAAATCGAGGCCCTTCGTATACTTTTGTCGCGGTCGAGAATGGGTACATTTCGTTTTCTGGCTGTAGCTTTTCACCGGAGTGTCAAAATGGAACAAAACAAGTGTGGGCGAGCTCGACGTAATCTGCTCGTTATTTTGAGCCTATTGGCGGCTTTGTTTGTGGGGATTTCGATGATTTATCGTAAATCAAATTTCCTTCGTATACTTATGGCGCGGACGGTATGTGTCTCCTGGTATAAAAACACGTCCGAAACAGCATTTTATTAGGTGGCTAATATACAAAAGAACGATTTTCCAGGTGCGACAAATCTTATGAGCACCCATGACCATACAAATTTCTATATTAAAGAATGAATGTCAGACTGACTTGTTCGTGGTTTTGCGCCACGTGTTGATTGCCATTGCTGGATTGGAACGATGGGCCACGGGGCGCCGCTCACCGACGAGGAGCGAGGCAGGATCAAAGGCCTCCACGAGGTGTCGCTCAGCATTCATGAGATCGCACGGCGGGTGAAGCGGTTGGCCGGCGCTGTGCAGCGCGTCGCGGATGGCAGGGTGACAGAGCGCAAGAAGCCGGGTCCGCCGCCGGCAATGACGGACCGGGAACTCCGTCTGTTGGTTCAGACAGCGGCGGGAGGGGAGTTCACGGCGCGCCAGCTGAAGCTCGAGCTCAACCTGACGCTGTCTGTGCGCTCCATTCAGCGTGTGCTTGCTGACGTTGACTGGTTAGTTTACACCAAGATGGACAACACGCTGCCGCTCTCCGCGGCGGACTAAGTACGGCGGCGCAATTGGGCGTGGGAGATGCTGATGCACAAGGATGGCGTCGGGCTCTGGGAGACCATCATCTTTTCTGACGAAAAGAAATGGAATCTCGATGGGCCCGACGGCTTTCAACAATATTGGCGAGACCTGCGCCGTCCTCCTCGTCAGTCGAAGCGCCGGCAAGCCGGGGGTGGATCGGTGATGGTGTGGGCGGGCTTCAGCGCGTCGGGCAAGACTGAGCTAGCCATCCTCAAGGGCAAGCAGGACTCGGAGGACTACATCTACACGGTGTCCGAGTTCCTGCTCCCGTATGCGCACCTGCACTACGGGTTCGACTTCATCTACCAGCAATATGGAGCGTCCATCCACACGTCCAAGCGCACGAAGATGTTCCTCGAAGAGCAGCAAGTCCAAGTCCTCGACTGGCCAGCTAGGTCGCCAGACCTCAACCCAATCGAGAACCTGTGGGCCATCATGACCCGGATAGTCTACGAGAACGGACGTCAGTATGAGAGCGTGAGGGAGCTTACGGTCGCTCTCGTGGAGGCCTGGGAGTCGATCGAGCCATTGACTCTGGCCAAGCTGATCAATTCGATGCCCCATCGGTGCCGTGAGGTCATCGAGAAGCGTGGCAACAAGACCCACTACTGAATCACAAACAAGTCAGTCTGACATTCATTCTTTAATATAGAAATTTGTATGGTCATGGGTGCTCATAAGATTTGTCGCACCTGCAAAATCGTTCTTTTGTATACTAGCCACCTGATAAAATGCTGTTTCGGGGATGGTAAAAACTGTTTCGGACGTGTTTTTATACCAGGAGACACATATCTAAACAGCGTCGCCAAATTCGTAAAACTGAGGAAGTTACGATGGAAAATGTAGGTGCTGATAATAACCTGGCGCGGAGTGTATTATACCGTTTGGGTACGGTTACGTTTGGTTACGTGTGGTTACCTTGTAAATAGCCTCATTCCGCCACTTTTACAGGGGATGGCCCCAACAACGAGCAAAGCGTCGACGACGGCGACGGCGGCGGAGGACGTGCTGGCGCTGGTAAGCGGCGGCGCGGGCGACGGAGCGTCAGCCATGGACTCGACGATGCAGCAGCTGCTTCTGCAGGTGCAGGCACAGCAAGCCGAGGCGCTGGCGGCGGCGGCGGTGGTGGCGGCCGCCGCGTCCTCGTCGACGGCCGCCGAGCAGCATCAGGCGCTGCTGGCCGCGACTGAAGCGATGGAGAGAGCGCTGAAGCAGGACCCGACGCTGGGCGGGCGCCACCATGAGGCGCAGGCGATGGAGGTGATCCCGGTGGCGGGTGAAGAGCACTCGGACGACGGCAAGCCATCCGCTGGAGCGGGGGCGGCGGGGAATGAGGCAGCGGCTGGAGCCACGGTCAAGCGCAAGAGCATCCCGCTGAGCATGAAGAAGGAGGCGATCGAGTGGATCATGGGGCCGGGCAAGGGCATCCCTTCGCGCGCCGAGAAGCACTTTAGTGCGCTCAACTGGGAGGTGAGCGCGTCGTCGTTCCGCAAGTGGTGGAAGAACCGCGACAAGATCCTGGGCGACTCGTCGTCCAAGAAGCGCATCTCGGGCGGCGGGCGCAAGCCGTACCTGGAGGACGCCGAGGAGAAGCTGCTGGTCGTCGTCATCCAGGAGCGCGCCAAGAAGGACCGCGTGACGCGCAAGTGGATCGCCAAGACGGCGCAGCACATGTTCCAGCGCGCCAACATGAGCTTCAAGGCGTCCGAGAACTGGGTCACCAAGTTCATCCGCCGCAACGGACTTTCGCTCAAGCGCAGCTACGTCACGTACGAGCAGGGCCAGCCGCCGCCGCACGCGACTGTGTCCGCGGCGCAGCTGACACACTTGGGCGTCGACGCGGCGGCCTTTGGCGCGTCACTGGACGCCGCCGCCGCCGCGTCCATACAGGCGACATCAGGAGGAGGCATCGGCGACAGCAGCAGTGGCATGGGCGTGGACGTCGGCATGGCGGGCCACCCAGACCCGTCCAAAGCGTACGTGTGGACCCCGACCTAGCTGCGTCTTTGACTGATGCGGATGGCGGCGGAGCTGACTGTGGTTGGGTATGTGCACAGGGTGGTCGTCTAGGAGCGTTGCTGACCCGTTTCGAGCTCTTGGAGACGCCCAGGGCTACGATGGAGAGGGCCATTTCCTCAGGGCGAAAGCAGGAGGACGAGCGTCTTGGGAGTCGAAGAGCGTGGCGTGAGTCGACTCCTTCGCAGCTTGGAGCCGCTTGGCTTCTCTGCCGCGTGCACCAGTCTCCCTTCCGGCGCTTCGAGCGTTTTGCTGTTCAATATCTAATCCTTCTCATCCACCGATCCACCCACCACACACACACACACACACACACACGCAACATGAAGGCAAATACGATCAGCGTGGCCGGTGCATGCCTTGCAAAGTGACAGCCTTGAGTCAGGCCGATCCACAACACCTTCGCGTTTTGTCTACGGAATTCATTGTTTTGTTCAATGAAAAGACTTCACATCGTCCTCATCGTCCCTATGATTGGCCAAAAATAATGTCATGCCCGGAGTCTCTTCCGACATTGCACCAGAAAGAAAGTGTCTGACATGGCGGATGCCGGCGCCGACGGCATGCAGGGCTCACTGTGGGTGCGTCGCGCGCGCGGCAAGCTGCTGCGCTCGTGGACCAAGCGCTACTTCGCGCTCTCTCCCTCCGGCGCGCTGCGCGAGTACGCCGTGGACGCGCGGAGCCTGCGCAGCAAGGCGAGTCAGCAAGCCACCCTCTCCGGACTTCCAGGCTCCTCGGGCTCCAACTCGCTGACGCTGCGGCAGGAGCTCAGCGTGCGCGGCGCAGGCGTCAGGATGCTGCCACCCTCTACAGCCGGCAGGCAGCATGCGTTCCTGCTCACGGTGCGCGCCAACGCCTCGAGCTCCAGCTCCAGCTCCAGCAACGCAGTCGCCGGCCCACTGAGTCTCAGCGCGGCTTCACAAGAGGAGATGCACCGCTGGCTGCACGCGCTGCACCGCGGCAGTAAGAGCTCAAGCCTGAGTCTGAGCTTGGAGGGCGGCACACCGGCTCGGAGTTCCCACACGGCGGCGGTTCCCTCACCATCGCTGTCACTGCCGCCTCCACCGCCAGTCCGCGCGGTCTCATCCGTGTCACTAGCCTCCTCCTCCTCTGGGTCTTCACCGTCTTCCGGCCCTCCATCACCAGCGTCACTATCCCCGCGGTCACCTCCACCATCGCCCACCGCGTTTGACATGGAGCGCGCGCAATACGAGGACGAGTTCGTGCTCGTCTCGGGTGTCCAACGCAGCGATATGGCGCACCTGAGCGCCGTCTACGACTGGATCAACGACTGCCGCGTCAAGACGACGCGCGCGCTGCGCGTTGGAGCTGGCGCTGGCTCGGCACTTGTGCCGCGCGGCTCGCTGCTCGTGGCCATCGATGGGTCGTCGCTGCAGATGCTCACGCCGGACGAGATCCGCGCGACGCTGCTGGACGGAGAGCCCGTCGCCTCCTTGCGGTTCCTGCGCAGTCCCTCGAAGCGCGGTCGACTCAAGTGCAGGGCCAGCAGCACTGGTGGAGCTACCGCGGCCGGAAACGGAGCCTTCAGCGCGCAGCTCAAGGGCATGGCGCAACTCCGCTCGTCCGTTGCGAACCGCATGAGCAACCGGACAGCATCGAAGGGGACTGACGCGTGGAGAGAGCACGAGGTCGAGATCGACGGCGACGTGCTCTCGTATACCCCAGCGAGTGACGGTAACAGCGGCAGATCGCGCTCCTATCACCAAGGCATGGCGGCAGCTGGCAATGGATCGACGAGCGGCGTGCGAAGGCGACTCACGACCGGACATGCTGGAGCGAACGGCAGCATCTTCGACAGCAGCAGAAGAGCGAGCGCTCGTCGCGGCAAGCGCTCGATCGCACTTACAGGCGGGTGTACAGTCAAGCCAATGCCGGAGCGCACAACCGACGGCGGCTTCTGCTTCTCCGTGTCCTCGTCGTCGGTGCTGGCGTCTACCACAGCGTCAGGCAAGGGGAGCAGACCAGCGGCCGTGGTGTTCCAGGCAGCATCGGAGGGGGAGATGCGCCAGTGGGTCAACACTTTGCGGCGCGCCATCGCCATCAGCGAGGGCTGCATACCGGCGCTCGACCGCGAGTTCATCGACGCCCTCCAGCGTGTGGCAGTAGATGACACGGTCCAGATCACGACCGCTCCTCACGATGATCAAGTAGGCGAGACCGAAGACCACACACAGTCAACCGACTTGTTCCTGGGCGGCATCGACGACGACGTGCCGGCGATGTCGCTGTCAAGAGCGAAGGACTACGAGGCTGGGCCGCCAGGGTTCGACGAGGACGGCGACGACGACTCCAGTACCTCTGGTGTCGATGCTGACGCTGTCACAATGACCACAGCGCCGGTACTGGCCGAGACGGAGCTGTCCGCCATGATCCTGTTCTTGCAGACGCAGGGGCGGTTCGTCGAGGCGCTGCAGCTTGTGGGCAGGAACACGGTCATGCGCGGCGCGTACTGGCACGAGATCTTCCAGTGGGCAGGCGTTCACACTGCAGCAGACAGCACCAACGGTGGAGAAGACACAGCGCACTCGGCCACTTACCACTCGCTGCTGCACCTGCCGCTCTCTGAAGAGTGCGTTCCCCACGTGACTGTGGTCGAGATACTGCCGGTTGTAACGTGTCTGTCTTGACGCGTGTTCAGAGACGAGATCCAAGTGCAGAAGGACATCCCGCGCACGTCCAAGTGGCTGTCAGGCTCGGCTGGCGCTCCAGAGCTGGACGACACTCAAGTCGCAATCCGACTCGAGAAGCTTGGGCGAGTGCTGCACGCGTTTCTCTCTAGCTGTGCGCTGGACGAGCACCAGCGAGCGGTGGCGGACGGCGCGCGCGCGATCGACACGGACGTGGACCCGTCGCGGAGCTTCTACATGCAGGGCATGAACGCCATCGCGTTCATCTTGCTCGAGGTGCTGGAGGACGACGAAGTCGCGGCGTTCGAGTTCCTGCGCGGACTCGTGGCTCGCGTACTGCCACACGTGTTTGGGCTCTACGGAGACCCACTCGACGACCCAGAGAGTGGCAGTGCAGGTGTGGGTGGTAGCGGCCGGCCTGGAGACCACTTCGACCTGTTCAACTCGCTCGTGGAGGTCGGCAACGTGCTGCAGGACGTGGCGCAGCTGCACGTCCCGGTCTTCGACGCGGCGCTCGAGCGCGCGGGCATCCCCGTGTGCCTGCTGGCTTACAAGTGGTTCCCGACGCTCTTCTCGGACTTGTCGCTGACGGCCTACCACGCGCAGCTGCGCTTCGACACGATGCTCGTCATCTGGGACGCGTGTCTGCTGCTGGGCCTCGAGGGGCTGTTCGCCGTGTCGCTCGCGCTGTTCGCTGCTGCAGAAGATGCCGTGTCCGCGCTTGGCCCCGACGCGAGCGCCGAACAAGTCAGCTGGACGGTCGGCTCGGTGTTGTCGGTTGTGCCGCCGGAGGAGCTCGTCACGAGCGTCTGCGAGGTGCTCGAGCTCTGCGCTCACCCAGTGCTGCTCAAGCTCCGCAACGCGCACCGGCGGCGGCTGCAATTGGGCTACGCCAAGGCCGGCCACGGCTTCTCGGAGCACGGCGCGGCGTCTTCTGCGGTTGTAGAAGCGGCCATGACGGTCACGGACTTGGATTCGGGCCAACAGTTCGCCATCTCGCTCGCGGGGAACGTCGTGGACCTGGCGGAGTAGATTGACCACAACAAGTTGACTTGGTTCAAGTATGCTGGTGATACCCGTTATTTGTTTGAAAACGATTGCGCACTTCCCGCCAAAAAAGGTGGATTTGGCGGGAACACATTGGACCAGAGAGCTACTCAACTCGCGGGAACATGGCGCGGCTCGTGTACCTGCTGTCGCCGGCCAAGACGCTGGATATGTCGGCGCTGGCGCTGCGCTTGTGCTCGCAGCCGACACTGCTCCAGGACGCGCACGAGCTGGTACGGTGTGGCGAGGCGATGGTGGAGATGCAAGCGTGGCCGGCGCGCCGTAATGACGCGACTGTCGTTGTCGTGGTGGGCATGACAGGTCAAGCAGCTGCAAAAGCTGTCGCAGGCCAAGGTCAAGGCGCTGCTGGGCGTCAGCGACGCGCTCGCCAAGCTCAACTACGACCGGTACATCGATCTAACCAAACCCATGCTGGATCTTTAGGCTGGAGGACTGACCGACCGAGACGTTGGGGGTGGCAGATACCAGTCGTTTGAGTTTGCCAAGACGGAGAGCAAGGCCCTCGAGCCGAGCGCGATGCTCAAGCAGGCTGCGCTCGCCTTCAATGGCCCTGCGTTTCTAGGTGAGGCTCTGTGTCCTCGTCAAACATCAATGAACTCAAAGAGACTCACTCTGTTGGCTGCTCCGGTGGTGCGAAGGACTCGCGGCGGCGGAACTGACGGAGAGCGACTTGACCTACGCCCAAAGCCACCTCGTCATCCTCTGCGGGCTGTATGGTGAGCGGCATTGCGTCGCTGGCACCACTAGAACCACACGAACCCGTCACTAACCCGATCTGTCACCACCAGGAACGCTGCGTCCGCTCGACCTGATCCAGCCGTACCGCCTGGAAATGGGCCAGAAGTTCGCCACCGAGCGCGGCAGCGACTTGTACTCGTTCTGGGGCTCCTCGATCGCCGAGCAGCTCAATTCTCGCTTCTCTAGCCTCGAGACTGACGGCGTTGGCGGCGACAAGATCTTGGTCAACGTTGCGTCGCAGGAGTACTTCAAGAGCGTTCGCCGTGACGCACTGGACGCGGACGTGCGCGTCATGAACTGCGTCTTCCAGGACGATGGCAAGGTCAAGTCGGCGTTCGCCAAGCGCGCGCGCGGCCTCATGAGCCGCTTTTTGATCCAGCGGCGCGTCGACTCGCTCGACGGCGTGCGCAAGTTCGACCTCGAGGGGTACGCGTACTCGGCGAGCGCGTCCACCGAGTCGACGTTCGTGTTCAAGCGGTCTGGAGGTGGTGCTAAGCGGAAGCTAGCGGTGGAGAAGACCACGACCGCCTCGAAGGCCAAGAAGTCGCACTCGTCACCTGCTAAAGCAGTCGCAGTCGGAGAAGAGGCGGTAAAGGAGGAAGACGGCGGCGGTCTCCGTCGATCAACGCGCAAGAAGCACAAGACGGCAGCGTAAGATGCCCGCACAGCAGCCAACCACATGATCATGGGGTTTACAGTGACATAGAGGCATTGCTGGATATATATGTGGGGTGTTGATCATGCTGCGGTCGGCACTGGCGCGTGCTCGCTGGCCCTGCGCACTGGCTGGTAGCGCGCGCGGAAGCTCTGGAACTCTGCCTGGACGCCGTACATGAGTCCGCTGAAGAGGAAGACACCCGAGATGGCGGCCGGGATAAGCGACGTGAAGGCCCAGCCGACGACAAAGCCCGAGCACGCGAGCGGGAAGGCGAGCAGCAGCATCATGAAGACCGGGTGCGCGTCTCCGCAGAGCTTCGTGGATCTCCGCAGGTCCGGCCGCGTGAAGCGCAAGCGGACAGCCGCGCAGATGAGCAGCATGCTCTCGAGCCCTTCCAGGGCGTTCGAGACGAGCACCATGTCCTTCGTCTCGAGGTTGATGACGATCAGCACAACCGCGAGGCTGCCGAAGATGACGCCGTGGTCGATATCGTGCGACTTGTGGCGGCCGAGACCCATCCTGTTCGCCGCCAAGCCGTCGTCAGCCACTGTCAAGGCATCTCGACACTGATCCAGGTCACTTACATGCCGAGGGAGCGTGGCGCGAAGCCGTTCTTGGCCATGCCGCACGCGAGGTAGGCGGAGCAGAGCAGGCCGCCGATGAAGAGCCCCGTGGTGCTGAGCATGGCGACGACGGTGACCCAGATCTCGTACGGGAAGCCGCCAAGGAACTTGGCGGCATCGAACATGCACGCGCTGCCGGTCCAAGCCGTCCAGTCGGGCTGTCCGAGCGCGATGACAGGCGCGATGGGCACGAGGAACGACAGCGGCGTGACAACGAACGCGATAAGCATGACGCGTCGGTAGGTGCGCGCCGGGTTCTGCACGCACTTGGCGAACACGGACAAGTTCTGGAAGCCGTTGAAGTTCCACACGAGGTACGTCAGCAGGTCCGCGTAGGCCACTTGGACGGCGCCGTCGCCCAGCGTCAGGTCGCCCTTGTCACCGCTGGCACTGCCGCTCAAGCTCGACGTGGTATTGCTACGCCGGAACTCCTGGAGCGCGGTCCAGTCTTGGACTTTAACTGCGCTCCACGTGGCCATGAGCTGGATGATTGTGGTGTAAGGAGGGGGGGTTAGCGACCGGGTTGTGATAGGGAGAGGAAGGAGGGAGGCAGGCGGGACGTACGGCGTAGGGGACGAGCACGAAGACGGCGAGCGAGGCAGCGAGCGACCCGACGACGCGCAGGTCGAAGAAGCCCGGGAGCGCGAGAAGCAGCGCGAGTGTGGCCTTGGCGACGAACTCTAGGAAGGGCAGACCGACGAGCCCGGCGACGCGGTAGATGGCGGCGATCGACATGGACGAGTAGATGGCGCAGTTGACGCAGTTGGAGACCCAGGACCAGTAGCCGGCCTGCAGCCCCATGCGCGGGCCGAAGACGGCGGCGACCCAGTAGGCGTGGCCGCCGGCCTCGGGGATTGCCGACACGAGCTCCGTGACGGCGAACGCCATCGGGTAGAAGTAGACCACGGGGAAGGCCACGAGCGCGCAGAGCCCGAGCAGCGGGCCGGCCGCCACTACCACCTGCTCGGCGCTCTCGGGCCCGCCGCCCACGACGAAGTAGCACAGCGCGAGCAGCGTCACGCTCGTCAGCACGCGCGGGCTCGAGCGCGGCGGCCGCTGCAAGTGGCGATCTTGGCGGCGGCTGCCGGTCTCCACCTCCTCCTCCACTTCTAGCTCCTCCTCCTCACCGTCCTCGTCGCTGGACGGGTCGTCGAACACCAGCTCCTTGTCGCCGCTCTTGGTTTCCTCGCAGTCCAAGCTGATGACGCTGTCTACGCCGCTGCTCGCGGCATGCAGCAGTTGCCGCCGACTGCTCTTGGTGGTGGTCTGCCGCCGAGAGGACGCCGGCGAGCCGCCGCTCTCGAGCAGCGCGAACGGCTGCTCACCGTGCGGAGACCGGTCGCGGTCGCTGCTACTCCAGCGGTCCGTCTCGTCCGTGAGAGAGAAGGACGACGTGCCCTTGTAGTACGACTTAATGGTCGCCAGAGCGCCGCTCGCGTGGGTGCGGGCGCCGTGCGTTGCCGCCGACATGGACGCCGTCATGGACGCCTCCAGGCTGCCTCGGTGGCTGAGCGTCGCGGCCGCTGCGGTGCTGGCCGCGTCACTCGGCCGCTGGACGCTGGGAGGGCCGCCGCCGCCAGGACGAGCTGCCGTCGTCGGCGTGCCCGCCATCTCCTGCTGTCGTGGGGGTGAAAAATGTATGAAGATTTGTAAGCGATGGTTGTGGAAGTCAGTTGTGGAGGTGAGCCCGTGGTTGCGACTTCCAGGGCGTCAAAAAGAGGGTTACAACGTACCCTGATACGGTTACGTTTTGCGTCCAGCATCTGGTTTCTGATTGCAGCCAGTGTTCTGATTATTTTGCCAAGTGCGGTACTGTAGTCGTTAGACGAAACGATTGGGCAAAAAGCGGACATTTTCAAAATCCATCCAATCCACGCCCCGCATTGCTGCTCCGCCTCGTCTTGTGTAACGACGTAACCTTTCGACGCGATGCCAACCGACATCCGAGGAAGAGGAGGTGCAGACCAGAGCTCTCCGCATCAGCTGCTTGGAGCGAGCTGCTCCGGCTTCCCGACCCTGTCCGCGCCGCACTCCTCATCCTTCCGTCAAGCCCCGCAGTCTCCGCATCAGTATCCGCAGTCGCGTCTACCCGTCGTGTTCTCTAAGAGCCAGGAGCGAAGCGCGAACATGGGCGGCGTGGACCAGCCGCTGCTCTCGATCGCAACGCCCGCCGCGCGCAACAACGGCGCGATCAACCAGGAAGCGTCATGCGCCGCCGAGCCGACGACGCCGCCCCTGCAGACGCGCCGGTTCCTGGACCGCAGCGGCCGCTTTAACCAGTCACTCGGCACCTTCAAGTGCGTATATTCTCCTGTCTGACAGCATCGTGGAGTGAAGAGAGCGCAAGCTCACTCCTTGTCGCTGCACAGCCTGAAGCGTATTGGCGGCGACTGGCGCCGCATCTACTGGGACGACCCGTTCCACACGATCATCAACACGCGCACGTCGCGCATCATCACGGGCATCTTCGTCGCGGTGCGTCTATCTCTCTGTCACAATCCACTTGCGAATGACCGGCGACTGACGTCTGCATGTTGCCCGCAGTACTTCTTCGTCATTCTGTTCTTTGCCATGGCGTACCTGGACATTTCCAACCGCCGGACCGAGTGCCATCTCGGGCTCGTGAGCCTCATGGACTCGTACATCTTCTCGCTCGAGACCATCGTGCGTGGTGGCGGGTTCGCTATCATCATCGCTATCGCCGCGGTCGCCTAACGACTCATCCTTGCGTGTTGTGCTGGTGCTCGAGCAGATGACGATCGGGTATGGCGCGCCGACGGACGACATTTTCTACGGCGGATGCACGTCCATGGCCATGCTCCTGACCCTCGAGGTGCGTGCAATAAATGACGCACCATCCATCCGACAGTGTCCGTTCAACCAGCTCACACTGTGTTTGCAGTCATTCGCCGGCATCTTCTTGGACTCGATCTGCATCGGCATCTTCTACGCCCGCCTCTCGCGCGCCAACGTACGTCTCGCATCCATCCATGCCCAAGAACAATGCCAACACTCACATGTCGACTGTGATGGACTCTGCAGGCCCGTGCGAACACCATCATGTTCAGTCAGCTGGGCGTCATCCGCAAGATCCGCGGGCACTACTACCTCATGCTGCAGGTTTGCGAGCGGCGCAAGCACCAGCTCGTGGAGGCGCACGTGCGGCTCTACGCCGTGCGGCACGAGGTGAGCAACGACGAGCTACCGGACTCGCTCTTCCAGTGCCAGCAGATGCGCATCCAGCAGCCGGACGACGACAGCGGCGCCATGCTGCTCATGGTGCTGCCGCAGGTCATCGTGCACCGCATCGACCAGTGGAGCCCGCTGTTCCCGCGCGAGTGCCTGCCGGACTCTGGCCACTTCCCGGCCGCCTGCCCGGCGTACCCGGACCCGTCACAGCGTCAGGTTGACGTCGACAATGGCAGCCGCGATGGCTTGCCGGCCGCGAGCGGTGGCGCGACTCAGCAGCCGTTCAAGGAGCCGACCAAGGCGCAGATCATGAAGCACATGCGCCAGTCCGAGGTCGAGGTGATCGTCATCCTCGAGGGCATCGACAGCCTCACGTCCAACACGATGCAGGCGCGCCATTCGTACACGCACGAGGAGTTCGCCTGGGACGCCACTTTCGAGCGCTGCGTCGTCAAGGGGTCCCAGGGCCTCTGCATCGACTTTGACCGCTTCCACGTGCTGCGACCGGCACCGCCCGACGCCGACAAGTGCGTCATGGCGTGTCAGTACTAGGTTGCACGCAATACACTGCTTTTCGCCCCTCCTAAAGGAGTCGAACCAGTCCGATGGACCCCAAGCCGGAGCGGCGGGCAGCCAAGAAGAAGCAGGCGCAGCAGACGAACTAGAAGCAGAAGGAGCTGCCGGACAGAGCGGGGGCGAAGCGGCGCGGCTGGGAGCCGTACAAGTCCGTGTCGTGTCTCGGGATCGTCCGTGGACTTCAATCTCACGCTGGACGTGTAGAGCCTGCAGCAGGAGATCCGCGACATGGAGACGCTGCGCGCGCTGCTGGAGTCCAAGACGCTCGTACAGCGGCACTCGGTCGACGGCTCGCTGGTGCACACGGCTCGCGAGTTCTACCGCGTCCTCCGCACCGGTGTCACCATCCGGGGCGACTGCCGGCTCCGGCTGTCCGTCCCAAAACAGCAGCAGCTCGACTTCCTCTTCACTACAACCAACGGACGAGCACGTGGACGACGTCGGCAACGCCCTGTACGGACCCGAAGTGATGGTACAGCAGCTGCAGATCTACTCGACGCCGTTCGTGCGGTACCTGAACCTGTCGATCGAGAGCGTCGACGTCATCCCGGTCGACGAGTCGGTCGTCGTCGCCACGCAGAGCGCGCTCCGCTTCCAGGTGCTGCGCAACACGATCCAGCAGATCTCCCCGCACGTCATGGCCAATGAGGCGAGAAGAGCAAGACGAACTCGCCCTTGATGCGCGACAGCTCAATCATGGACGTCCCGACGCTGACTGGAGTGGACGACTACGAGCTGTGGCGCACGGTGATCGAGCTGAAGCTCAAGGTGCAGAAGGTGTGGTCCCTGGTGGCCAACGAGGAGTCGCTGGACGAGACGTGGAGCTCCCACCGGAAGTGCTGGTGGGAGGCTCGCTGACTCAAGACCCAAGAAACCATCGCGGGGTCGCTTGGCTCGAGCATCGCTGGACGTTACCGGTGCCTGCTGGTCAACTGCGACCCGGTGGCGCTCTTCCAAGAGGTCGAGAAGGAATACAACGCTGGGAGTGCGGCCAAGAACGACAGACATCCTGGTCAAGAACGCGATGTTCGCACGGAAGCTGGCTCGTGGAGAGCGCATGAACATCTTCACGGACGCCGACATGAAGCTCCAAGAGGACCTGATTTCACTCGGGTATCCGCTCGATGAGTCCGAACTGGCGCGCCTCCTGCCCACCAATGTACTAGAGGTGTTCCCCAATCTCAGCAGCGAGCAGGTTGGTACTCGACCAAAGCGCACGCACAGCTCTGGAGGTTGGTCGTGTCCGCTATGGGCCGTCCCCAATGGACGCGTAATCTCCCGAGTAAGCAGTGATAATGATAATAGGGAATATTCCGGAAGGTGATACAAATCGAATATTTCCTCAAAAGGTGATACAATTTTTTTTAAACACAATCAACCCGTTATATTCGAAATATATTGGTAACTTTCGGTTACGATAAATAGGG